>JAEIFV010001168.1:0-84074 GCA_018904265.1 Lordiphosa collinella
ATCCAGTGTTGTTTACCATAATTTGAGTTGTATTGGCTCCAGCAGACTTACTGCATGTGCAAATTTTGATATGGAATTTTAGAAGCTTCTTCCTTTTCTTGCTCAGTTTTCGGACTCATGTCAATTGAGAGCTTCTCACTTGTGTTCAATGGCGTGCTCACTGGTTGCAATTCTCCATGTTGAATTGCTTCAAGACGTCATTAATGTATTTCGGCTGACCCATTGAAATTTCATTCTTTCCTTTGTTTTGATGAAATTCAATCCCCAAACAGTAGCCCAACTTCCCCAAATCCTTCATTTCAAACTGACGTGACAATTCGGACTTCAATTGACTTAACATCTGGTCGTCATTTGATGCAACAATGAGGTAATCTACATATAGTGATACGATAATGATCCCATATTCCTGTCTTTTGACGTACACACAAGGATCAGCTGATAGTGGCTTTAGACCCATTTCCTTAAGTTTATGGTCTAGCTTCTTATACCATTGGCGTCCACTCTACTTTAAGCCATAAAGAGCTTTCTTTAGTTTGCAAACCTTTTCCTGGGAGTACTTCGGCTTTTCTTTGCCAACTAATATTTTCTGGAACTCTGGAGGGACGCTGATATAGAGTTCTTCTTCGATGTCTCCGTTTAAGTAAGCGCTGTCAAAATCCAACTGATGGACGTCCAGGCCCAATTCAACAGCAATTGCAATCAAGGCTCGTATTGATCCAATTCGAGCCACTGAAGAGAACGTTTCGGTGTAATCAATGCCCTCTCGCTGTGTGAATTCTTTTGCTACTAGACGCGCTTTACGGCAATCCACTTCACCGTTTGGTCTGTATTTCGTTCGAAAAACCCATTTGGTTTCAATTACCTTCTGCTTTTCTTGGCGATTCACGATGTCCCAAGTCTTATTCTTCTGTAATGCTCTGTGTTCCTTCATCAGAGCTTCCTTCCATTCCGAAGCATTTGGACCTGCCAGAGCCTCATTTGCTGTGAGCTCGCTGCTGGTCAGTGCAAGTTGCGTGGTCTCGAAATATTCGTCCTCTGACTCAGACACACTTTCGTCTTCGGGACTAGCTTGTTCGGTAGAAACTGCAACAATTTGATTGTAAATTAGTTTAGGTCTTCCTGGTTTACCTGTGAGCTGTTTTCTCGGCCTTCCAGGTCCACGTCTCATAGGCACTAGCTCACTTGCTCATCAGTTTCTTCGATGGGATCCTCGACATTTTCGACTGGATGATCATCGTTCTGCTGGTCCTTCTTTGATGTGGAGTTTGATGCCGGGAACGGCTTTTGGGACTGCTTCCCCTTGATGCATAATTTGCAAATTGGTAGGTCTTTGTTTAAATTTCCGCCTTCTCCCTGAATTCTGCCCTTTTTTACGACTTCTCTTAAGTCCTTCTTATTAACGTGGCCAAATCGTTCGTGCCACACTTTAATACTGTTTTGCTGACTGACAGCAATCTGGCTGCTTTCGCCTACTTCTTCTGTGTAGTACAGATACAACTTACGACGGGTCGTAAAAACAGTTTGGCCATTTGATGCTCTGAACACTTTGGCACCATCCTTGTCAAACAATACTTTGTAGCCATGATCGCATATTTTCTCTCAAATCTGGTACATACAGGGTGTTCTTAAGGCTTGCAGAAAACTTGTTGTTTGGTTTTAATGGGACCAAACCGCATCCCCTTATTTCTGTTGATTCACCATTTGCCAGCTTTACTTTAGGACTTACTTGGTTAAATTTCTTTTTATGTGAGCACATATGAGATGTCGCTCCAGAATCCAAACACCAACCTTTGTACTCGTTTGTACCAATCGAACTTGCTGCTTCAACAAACATGCTATTATAAGGTTTGTTAAAGTTCTGATCATTTTTCTGGTTCTTCTGTCTACACTCAGCTGCCTTGTGACCGACCTTGCCACAATTGTAGCACTTGAACTTAGGCTTGTTATTTTGGCTCTTCTTGTGTGCCAATAATGCTCCCGGCGAAGGCGACGATTCACTTTTGTTTCGCGCCTCATACTCTTCCAATAACTTTATTTTAAGTGCGTCCGGCGATATTAATTTATCCTGTGTTTCAATGGCAATACGAAACGTCTCGTATATCTCAGGCTCGCTATACAACAGCAGGATCACTAGCAGATCATTTATGTTTACCAGTTCAACTTCGTTTATTTTGTCTACAATGTCAAAAAATTTAGCAACGTGATTTCTCATATCTCCACCTGGATTCAATTTCAGTAGAATCAATGATTTCAGTAGAGCAGCTTTCCGAGCTAGCCCTGTGGACTGGTAAATGTTATGCAACTTCTGCCACACTTCGTTTGAGGTAACACAATTTTTGATTTGTTTTAATTCCGTGGTTGACATGGCTAAAATTAAGTCCGATTTTGCCTTTCCGTCTGCGTTCAACCACTGCCCGTCATTTTCTTCCGGTTTTACACATGTACCGTTCACATATTTCCACGAATCGTTTTTTATTAACAGGGCTTCCATTTGAATCTTCCAAGTATCAAAATTGTTTTTGCCCAAAGGCTCTATACGTACACTTGCGACACTCATTTTTGTGCAGTATATTCAATAATAATTTCACAATTATTTTTCGTTAACTTCTGTCACTTTTTGTTGCGCTACACAAGCACAAACAAGGAGGAGCTACACAAGCTACAACCAGGGCTACACAAGCACCAACACACCGACGCGACGAACGCGCGCGCAACCAAAGAACAGTTATTTTGCTACACAAGCAAAAGTCAGATCTATACAAGCAAAGACTAGGACTACACAAGCAGCAACACACGCGTCTCCGACGAGCGAGAGCGCGACCAAAAAGAACAGTTTATTTTTGCTACAAAAGCAATAGTTAGAGCTACACAAGCAATACCACACGTTTCGCACAGTTTCGCAATGCTGTCACCTTTTATTTTTAGATGCCTTCATAGTTTAAAAATGCCAAGGCAAAGGGTGCAATGTTATGTAAAAGCGAAAATAGATTTGGTCCCTTATAACAAGACAGCAGCAATGTCCAAGGATATATAAACAATAAAAATATATTAAAAAATAAAAAAAAATTTATAATTTTATTTAATAAATTAAAAAAAAAAAATAAAACCAATGTTTGGTGTAGTTTTTATTGATTGTTTTTTTTCAAGTTCTACTTTCAATCCTTTGTGTTCACGACGCCCAGCTAAGCTACGGATTTTCCGTTAAATAGCGAGAGTTTTTTAAATTTATTTTTTAAGTAATTTTGTAATTACATGTCGAGAAGATATGGTCCTCTTGTTTTCGAAATTGAATTCGGCGGCTTGAGTAATTGATCAGCTTATCGAAAGCCACTCGGCAATAAGTTGATTTGTGTTACCGCTCCAGTGTACAGCAGCCAGATGGCCTGGTTACCACGCAGGGAGATATCAACTAGACATGAATCATCTTTTTTTTTAAAACACACCAATACCCCCAATACCTCCAATAACACCACCCACACCAGGAAAATCCATAAAGCAACGAGCTTTGAATTGTCTACTTTTTTTTTTAATTGGTTTCTGCCGACTTAAAGGTGATAAGACCTTAAATAGCATAATTGGCCGGTGTAGCCTATTGATGGAGGTATAATTCGTCTGCTTAGTCCAAATGCCGCAGTCTTGTAGTCATTGACCACCCTATGCCGCTGTTGGTGGGAGCATGTTGCATTGTAGCGAACACGTCTGCAACCTGGGCGCTATCGTAAGTCGCTCTGACAAACAAGTTTTTCCGGTATCCCTCTCCTTCGCATTCCCTGCCATATGCACTGCCTGCTAACACTGACGAAGGCTATAGCGAAGTCCATAAAGGCCATATGCAGGTCTGAGTTGAGTTCGGTGCATTGCTCGACCAGAATGCGCACAGTGCTTATGTGGTCCGTACACGACCAGCTTTAGAGATGCGGCGGTGGACACCTCACAGTTAAAGACTTCTGCAAAGTGCGTTCTCCATCTGATCAATTGGTCCTTTTCAGTGGTATTCGTCTTTTTATAAGCAATTTCGTTGGTCACCTTAAACACAGTTTTCAGGTCGCCGTTTACTGCTGCATTTTCCGCTTTTTCTGCAATATTGTTGATGCGGCTGTTTTTACCCTTGTTACCCTAGCTAAATGAATTCAACAATGGCTGCAGCCTGCAGCAAAAATACAATATAAAACACAACTAAGGGTTTGCCCATGACTTCTGCCCTGCAAATTTCATCCAAATTCTCCTGCACTTGCACTTTTATTATTTAAGTCGATTTAATTGTAATCAAATCACACTTGGTAAACATACACAGTGCAGTAAGACCGTTTGACATTTGGTGGTATTCTTACCCTTTTGGCGTTGAGCAGTCACACTGTACCCTTAACTGGGACTCCAGGGTAAAAAGATGCATTTGTAGCAAGGTCTAGATTTAGTTTGTCTAAGAACATAACTTAAGGAAACTATTTCCAAACACCAAAGACCAGCTAAGTAAAGAACAACAACAAAAAGTTATTTACGAAAATTTAACATCCTTGCGCAGGCGCTTATGTTGGAACAACTAAACGGCCACTGAATACAAGAATTTCGGAGCACAAAGGAGATGCGAAAAACAAAAAGGAGACGACGGCGTTGAGCCAGCACCTGCTATCATCTGATCACACAGCTGACTTTGACAACGTCAGGCTACTAGGCATATACTAAGTTTATACGCACATCCTATTTGCAAATAACAATTTTGTAAATGACAAAATTTTGCGTATAAACAGAGAGCTAATTTCTTATTTGCAAATAGCTAAGTCTTGAAAACAATTACTTATTAGAAGACTTATTTGCAAATAAGGCTTAAGTGGTTGCTATGTTAAAAACACAAACTGAAAACAAGCACTGCAATTAGACCAAGGAGGTGACGACGGAACTTCTTGGCCTAATGAAGTTGTTTGTCATCTATTTCTTCGCTCAATGTTACCAGCAACACAGTTATACCCAATCAGGCATCACTAAAAAATACATTTACAAAACATATTTAGCATATAAACAGTGAGTTAGTTATTAACAAATAATTTCTATTTGCAAATAACTGGAGTATAAACAATGTAATAGAGAGGAGAGTGAAAACGACACCTGACACTAGAGAGCTTACGCATACAACAAAGAGCTGAGAGAGCTTTAAACCATGAAGAAGACTTAGAAAAAAAGGAACTTTATCTACGCGGCAGCAATTGCGGAGGGAAATAAACAAATTAAGCTCTTGACGAAAACGCACAATGGGACGACTTAACAACAGTGACGAAATTATGATGTATGTAGAACAATTTGTTTAGGTGTATGATGTTTATAATGAAGAAATAAAAATATTAAACACAGGCTCCCTGAACAAGGCGCAACAACCGACCGAAATGAGTAGGAGAAGAAGACAAAATAAAAAAATTCATTTTTATTGTTGATGAAGGACAACGAACATAGCAACCCATATAAAACACTCAAAAATAATATTTATTTAATAAAGATAGAGTAACTTAAATTCGGTTACTTTCGCTTCAGACATTTTTGATAATATGTATGAACCACATATTCATAACTGACCTACTGTATATGTGCGTATAAAGCAATCAAAATAAAACCAAAAGAATTTACCAAAATCATGTTTGTATGTGTTAGGAATATATATATATATATGAGTGGTTCTGCGTGGATATTACTTCAATGCTCTTCAATGCTTCAATGCAAGCAATTAAGAAAAATTCTCTTTGCTCCTCATCATTACGTTAATCCAAATATCCGAATTGAATACGAAAATCGCATGCGATTTTAAAAGTCGACATGCAATGTCTTTATTTTTAGAATAAAGAGCATATGTAAAAAAGAAAATGGGAGCTGTAGTCAAGTGCCCCAACTCCAAAATACACTGTTCCATACACACTTCAATATACTCCTTATTACCACGTTGGATGTCAAGAATGCCTTTAATACGGCTAGTTGGCACAGTATTCTTGAAGCGTTGCAGCGGCTTCGAGTATCCGAGTACCTCGACTACTTCTGGAACAGAGTACTCTTGTATGATACTGCAGCAGGAGAACGGCAACGCAGGATTTCTGGAAGCGTACTGCAAGGATCGGTGATAGGTCCAACACTATGGAACGTCATGTACGACGAAGGGTTGCGCTTGCCGCTACCTGATGGCTGTACAATAGTGGGATTTGTTGATGACATTGCAGTCATCTCAGTCGCCAAACATGTGGGAGAAGTCGAAGCAAATACAAACGCAGCCATCCGCGAGGTGCTGGTCAGTAGCAGGAGAAAAGTGGAGTCCGCCACCATTGAAGTTGGAAGCTGCTTGATAAGATCGAAACCTGCCATCAAGTACCTGGGACTAATATTGGACCACAGGTTAAGCTACAAGCAACATCTTGAGTATGTCGGCGAGAAAGCAGCCCGTATCTCAACTGCTTTAGCGGGAATGATGTCCAATATTGGCGGACCTCGTCAGCGAAGTAGGATGCTGATCGCAAACGTGGTGAGGTCAGTCATCATCAACGGAGCACCGATATGTCCATCTGCAATGGAGGTACCCTCGTACAGCCGGGAGTGCAAGTCTGGATATCGCAGGAGCGCACTCAGAGTGTTGTGTGCTTTCCGCACCGTCTCTGAGAACGCTGCGCTTGTCCTAGCAGGCATTGCCCTGTACATGACGCAAGCACTGACGGGAAATGGATGCTTCAAGTCCTACTTGTTTAGGTTTAAGTATGATACGGATCCTTTTTCACACACTGTGCAGGCATCCCAGAAGACGCTGAACAAAAAGGACATTTTTGTCTGTCCTAGATTTGCTGCTGAACGGGAAGAGCTAAGGTTAGAGATTGGGAGCCCATTCATAGTCAATGACTTGATGGGTATTCTACTTAGCTCGCAAAACAATTGGTCTGCTTTTAGCAACTATGCAGCACAAATAGTCATATCCTTGTGTCGCGCTGAAAGACAGAGCAGAATGACTTCAAACTCTTGATAGGAATCTAGTGGAGGCTTTCATGCCAGCTCCCCCTCGTGAGTTAATACTTTGCGGTTGTACCGCGAGAGGGCAACGGAGATTAGGGGTGGTTTTAGTAGGTGAGGCAGTCCCAAGTCCCACACTATGCGGCTTTCAATGCTTTCCCCCCTATACAAAAAAAAAAAAAAAGAAAAACACCAACATACACACAAACGCACGCCCGCGCGCAGGTGGTAACTGACGATGAAAGAGCCCCTCTCTCCAACAAGCAAAATTGATTCGTATATATTTTCGGTGTTTTTTGTCCGATCTTATTGTACTTTTGAGAATAGATAGATATTGCGCCTTTCTTGATATTTGCAAAGACTCAAGGGTCTAACTTTTTTTTTATATTCAATGATTATTAATCTTTCTGACTACCTAACACATACGAGGGACGGTTTTATTTATATAATTTAGATGCGTGCCCCTGCGGTACGACCGCAAGGCAATGCTTCGCAGGGGCCCCATCCGCATTATAGGTCACTATGCCCGCCTCAGTCGCTCCAATCTGCGCAGATCAATTAGTGCACCGGCTGCAAAAGTGCAAGTGGCTTCCCAGAACCTTCCGCTTGAAACCATCTGGTCGCAGAAGTTATTTGTGGTAACTTCCTTACCCGCGATATCCCACAGTGTCCGCCTCTGTTGCTCAAAGCGTCCACATTCAAAGAGGACGTGCTGTGCGTCCTCCACGATGCCTCCGCTACACCGTGCATCCGTGACCGCTCAGTAGCTGGGTGAGGTAGAAATTTACCTCTCCATGTTGTCTCTCAACCCACGGCTTAATCGTAGGGACTAGCATGTGCGTTCAGCGTCCTTTGGCAGACGAATCCCAAGCGTTCTGCCACTTTCTAAGGCTGTCCTCTCTAGCTGCCGCTCTCTCTTCGGGGTATGCTGTTCTTGGTGACCGGTCGCGCGATGCACTATAAATAGTTGCCGCTTCCGCTGCCAGAAAGCCTAGTGGCACCATTCCTGCTACGACCAGCGCTGCATCGTTCGAGATGGTCCTAAACGCGCTGCATACCCGGATTGCGCTTAGGCGGTAGACAGCCTCCACTCCTAGGCAGTAGCTCGGGACCGTAAAAGCGAGGGCCCACACCGGGGCAGCGTACAGCATAATAGATTTGCAGACTCCCATGAGCCGCGTGTGTTTGACATTATGCGCGATAATGCTCTGCACGCCTCTGCAGACTTCTTTTGGACATACTCCAAGTGCTCGCGAAAGCAGAGCCTGGTGTCTATGATGACACCAAGGTACCGTATAGCGCGCTTTGAGACCACAGCTGTCCTGCCCACGTGGGTGGTAGCATTCTCGACACGCTTGCGGCTGCTGACCAGTACTGCCTCGGTTTCTTGAGCTGCCAGCTCCAGTCCCACCGACGATAGCCATTGGTAGACCATTGCTATGCCCGCGCCGCATGCAGCCTCGGCCATATGTAGCTCTTTGGCCACCACCACCAGAGCCACATCATCCGCGAATCCGACGATGTGCGTGCCTGCTGCGAAAGGTAATCGGAGTATGCCGTCGTACATAATGTTCCATAAGAGTGGCCCTAAAACTGAGCCCTGGGGTACACCCGCTGAAACATAATACGTCTTGTTGCCTTCATCTGTCTCGTATAGCAACTGTCTGCCCGAGAAGTAGCTGCGTATCATGGCGTACAGGTATGCAGGAACTCCAAACGACGCTAGCGCATTCAGGATGCTCGCCCAGTCCGCAGTGTTGAACGCGTTTTTGACATCCAGGGTCACTATTAGGCAATACTCTTTTTTACCTCCTCGCCACCGCGTTCCAGATATAGCCTCCTTTGCAATGTCGACCCGCTTGCCGATGGCATCGATGGTAGATTTAGCCTTTCTGAAGCCAAACTGACTTGCCAAAAGACCGCCTGCCGACTCCACTGCTGCGTCAATCCTGTTGCACAGCAGCTTCTCCAGAACTTTGCTAACTGTGTCCAGCAGGCAGATGGGCCTGAACGAAGAAGCATCCTCCAGTGGCTTGCCAGGGTTCGGAAGTAGCTCTAGCCTCTGCACTTTCCATCTCTCTGGAAATGTTGCTTCCCTCAAGCATTTGTTATACAAGGGTGGCTTTAAACTCGGTAAGCTGGGAGCCAGATAGCAGCTGTACACCCATAGACTTCCTATTTTTGCTCCACATCTAAAGCAGCAGGTGCTTCGATCAATGGCGCTTTTGCAAGTTTAGGCAATGTGTCCCATCTCCAGGCAGCGGTAGCACCTTGCTGGTCCGCCTGATTCTCTTGCTTTCACTCTGCACCTGGTCCATCCCACCTTGAGCCTCTCAACCCGTATGAGCTGATCCATGGATTTGCTGGGCACCCGCACAATAGCAGTCTGGGTCCCGGCAAAGGAAGCACGGAGGGTTTTGATGGAGCATGCCTCTTTAACTACACCTGTTTGAGCAGCGATGGCATCCAACACGTCTTCTGCTGAAACTAGTTCGTCCAGGTCTCTTATCTCTAAGAGCGCCTCCGGTACTAGGGCTCGTGCTTCCGCGTTTTGTCCAAGAACCTGTTGGACCTCCTGCCTTAGTGTTTCAGTATTCTCCAGACCTGAACCGTTTAGCTCAAGCAGCAAACAGTCGTTTGCCGTACGTCGAATTTTGTTAACGCAGACGCCCATCGTACTCAGCTTGTCGTCCTGCCGACGAGTTACCAATTTTAGGATCTCGCTATAAGAAATGTCTCCAGTTGGGCGGATTAAAAGCGCATCCGGCTTTGCCATCTGTGGCCTGGACTTTGGTTTGGGCTTCGGCTTGGGATTCGGCGGAGGCTTCGGTTTGGGCCCGACCTTTTGCCACACTGAACTCGGCTTTTCGTGCGACTTTGCATTTGGCTCTGACGCTGCTTGGTCATTCAAAGTACTTCTACTCTTTACGTCGGCGATCTGGGGCTGGGACTGGGGCAGCGCCACGACTTCTGGCTCTTTCGGACTAGCATGGTTACTACTGGAGACGTTCCGACGCTGTCCAGACCTTTCTATGTGCTCTCTGACTCGCACCGCCCTCACGTTGGCACCTTCTTGCTGTAGCGCTGAAACATGTGTATGTGTGAGTGTGTGTATATGTGTATGGAAACACAAGAAGTGCAGGGAACAGGGTATTTTGTAGTCGGGGCACTCGACTACAGCTCCCTTACTTGTTTCGATTGGGCTTTTCACTTGCGATGGACTTTACACAACACTCTCTCGAGGCTTAGATTACTTTTTCCGGCATGAAATTTTGGGTAGCTTGTGGACACTAGTGAAAATGGCCGGGGCGGGGATTTTTCCACTAGAAATTTCTTTTCCTCTTTGTGGGCCTCCAGCGAGGCGACTCAAAATGCCATGGTTTTCGCTGCTGGCTCGAGCTTTGCTCTTGCTGCACTGATGTTGTGTGATCGAGCTTAGCCCTCAGCTTGCTCTCTGGATTTCAATGCTACTGCTGCTGCCTTTGGATGAAAGAAAGGCGAGGTTTTGTTAGCCAGCTGATCGCAGCTTTTGAGGCTCTCAATAATTACCTTTTATATTCGTACACAAGCAAAAAAAAATTTTTCTTTCTCCAGCGGGGGTTGCTATTAAGCAAAAAACCAATAGAAATCGGCGCAACCGAGTGTATGGGAAATCTATGCTTATTAGCAAATGGGTGCTGCTGAATTGATTAATAGTTAAAACTATTAAAATTCTCTGGATGCCTTTAGATATGCCCAGATAAATTTAAAAAAATGGATGACCATGTGAATTTGGCAGATTTTACAATTTGATTATAATCACACTCAACACCCCTTGTCGGCTGCTCGAAAGAAAAGAACCATGCTACGAACCAGATTTGGAAAGAAACCAAGTATTGGAAATATGGCGACGTAACATTTGTCAAAATTGACAGTAACGCCCCCTATTCCCTACGACACGTCTCTTCGTAAGCCAAGTGTTTGCGTCTTTATCAAAGCCAGCCGTTAACTTTTAAAATAAATGATGTAGAATAATGTGGAGTAAGTGTTAAGTTAATGTAAGTGCTAAGTAACTTAAATCTGCTTAATGAAAATTAACCCTTTTAACTTCCAAATAATTGAAAAAATAGGCAAAGTTAACTTCGGCTCGGCCGAAGTTTTCTATACACCTGCAGCTTCCATTGAAAACAAAAAAGCTTTTCTAACAAAGACTACTTTTGGGATCTTTTTTTATGGGATCTATACTATTTAGATGCCTGATTTCGAACAAAATTGGTGAAGTCATGGAAAAGCATAATACACTGTTAATTACGAAATTTGGAGGCGATCCCATTTAAAACAAAAAAGTTTTTCTGACTAGAACTTCTTTTTTGACCGATCATTCATACTGCAGCTAAAAGCTATAGTCATCCGATTTTGATAAAACTTTGTAGAAATGTGTTAACGTATATAAAATAAGAATATGCTAATAAAAAGGACGTTTTCGTTAAAAACAAAAAAGTTTTCCTCAATCGAACTAGTTTTTCGACCGATCGTTCCTGTGGGAGCTATATGCTACAGTCATCCGATTTCGACCAAACTTTATAGAATTGTGTAAAAGTTTATAAAACAAGTGTATGCCAATGATAAGGACGTTTTCATAAAAAACAAAAAAGTTTTTCTCACTAGAACTTGTTTTTCTTCCGATCGTTCTTACGGCTGCTATATGCTATAGTCATCCGATTTCGACTAAGTTAGTGAAATCATGGGATAGGATAGTAAACTAAGAAATACTTACTTTGGAGGCGTTTCTATTCAATCCGGCCGGTTCCGACAAATGTGCATTGTATTTGTACCAAAAGACTTCGTACAAAATTTGGTGAGGATAGCTTTAAAACTGGCATTGGAGATAGCATAGAAACAGACAGACGCACGGACAGACAGATGAACTCAGCTCGTCATGCTGATCAAGAATAAATATACTTTGTGTGGTCGGAGATGCTTCCTTCAATTCGTTACAAACATCCGCACAATTTTATAATACCCTCTGCAAGGGTATAACAAGAAAAAAAGTTGAGAAATTATTCAAACTAAGGAAAATTATTTTGCTCGCAGAAATTGTTCAATACAGAACGACTAGTTTGGTACTTTAAATTTTTAAAGGACCAATAAAAAGGCTACTTTATTCAAGATTAAATTTGTGAAAAAGACAGACAGTTGTAAACACATAACATTCAGGAAGTACTAGGTTTTTTATATTCTGTACCAAAAAGAAAAACTTGAGTAACAGAAAACATTTAAGACTTCTCTTGCTGCTGTCTATGAACAATCGCCAATCACTTGAACTGCAGTGCTCTAGAACTATTTCCTGTAAAACACCATTAATTTTGTACACCAAATTGTCTTCTTGAGTATAAAATGAAAGAAAGTTTTTTCTCTTCTATAATAAATGATTATTGAGTTTTCATCAAGCAGATTTTTTTCCCTAAGTCTGGAGGCAAGAAGGTCAGCTAATTCTTTTGATAGTCTGAGGTCCCGAATAAGGTCATTTCATTCCACTTGATTAAATAACTGAGGGCTTTGGTAATCAAGTATATTAAATAGTTAAGGTAATAGCAATTATCCAAGTGATCAGAATGCTCGTTCCACACCATTGGAAGTCTTGCACACAGTGTGAGGCACCCACTGCCAATCTTGATTGCGAAAGTTTAATCCAAATTACGCTCTACCGGTAAGCTCAACGGCCTTGGTTATTTTGGAGTTATTTGCGTGAAAGACGTACGCCCCGCAGATATAAGAAAACAAATCCGGTTACTGGAAGCAACTTCTTCAAGCTCTTCTTCTTGTAAAGTAAAAGTAAAATGGCTTGTCTAGTTGACACAGCCCCAAGGTTTGTCACGTTGACACAGCCCCAAAGGGCAAAAGCCGAGCTTCTCTCAATCTCTTGGCTTGTGCGCTTCTAATTTTCGCACAAGAGAAATGGACCTACATTTTAACGCCGAATCCGAACGGCAGCTTGAGAAGCTTTTCATGGCTAATTACTACAAAGCTGGCGCCAACAGCAGAGAGGCGTGACCGGGTGTAAAGTTTATTCAAAGAAAAAACTTTTCATCGAACCCACGACCTCTTGCACAGCGGTCCCGCACACTAGTCGATGAGCCTCCCGGCCACAACTTCTTCTTAGTACAGAGTATAAAAAACCTAGTGCTCTCTGAATGTTATTTGTTTGAAGCAGTCCGTCTTTTTCACAAATTTTATGTTGAATCAAGTAGCCTTTGCATTGTTTCTATACAAATTAAAATTACGAATCTAGTTGTCCATCCATAAACATAGATATGTATTTTCGTCTTAAACAGGCTGTAACTTTGCCTAATATCCATAGTTCCTAGAGTGCCAAAAATTCGACAAAACCGTTTTCCGCCATTTCTTTAAAATGAAAGCTGATGATGCCAAACCGAGGTCAGTTTTGTAATCAGTGGACAAAACTGGGCCAGAATACAAAAGAAGTCATTTTGTTTCCCTGTGCAATCTTTACAGCATATTTTTTGCTGAATTTCTTCCAAATGTCCGTCATCGAAATATTGGCAGCTGAGTGCCCCGACTACAAAATACCCTGTTCCCTTGACTTCATGTGTTTTCATTCACATATACAAACACTCACTCATACACACACACACACTCTAACATACGCACACACGCACGCGCAAGCGCGGTAACTGACAATGCAAGGCCCCCCCTCTCTCCCACAAGCAAAATTGATTCGTATATAACTTCGGTGTTTTTTGTCCGATCTTATTGATCTTTTCAAAATAGATAGATATTGGGCCTTACTTAATATATATAAGGAAGGAAGGTCAATCTTAAAAATTGTAGCTCTGACGGTTTTGTGCGCTTAAAGGGGAAGGGGGAGGAATTTTCTAAGTCTGAAACAAACTCGATTTGAATCGGGTATACACCTACCAACATGCAAAAATTTGTGGCTCTAGCTCTTATAGTCTCTGAGATCGACGCGTTCATACGGACAGACGGACAGACAGACAGACGGACATGGCTAAATCGACTCGGCTGTTGATGCTGATCAAGAATATATATACTTTATAGGGTTGCAAATGCTTCCTTCTACCTGTTACATACTTTTGCACAACTTCATGATCCCCCTTTTCCCATTTTCAATGGGAACAGGGTATAAAAAATGGCACCTTGATCCATTTTGGATTCAATTTTTTTCAGTAAATATCCCTTCACCTTAAGACAGAAGTAATTGTGAAACCATTCCTCAAACATTATTTGTCATCTAAGATTAGCAAACATTCCATTTTTGCCATGATGCAATGGCTCTCACGGACAATACCTAGAATGAACGGATATTTTCGGATCGAAATTGCTTGCTAATGCAAACATATGATAAATATATGTGTCCGAATATAACAAAAACCAAATATCGATAATCGAATGTACACGGCCCGCGAAAATTCAAAATTCACCTTTCCTTTGAACACACTTTTACACATACTTTAAAGGGTCGCAAATTCTTCTACCTGTTACATACATTTGCACTACTTCATGATCCCCCTTTTCTCATTTTTAATCGGAACAGGGTATAAAAAGGGTATGCTTTAATGTAAAATGGCTTGACACAGCCCCAAAGTGCCCAAGCCGAGCTTCTCTCACAAGAGAAGGGGACCTACAGTTTAACGCCGAGTCCGAACGGCAGTTTGAGAGGCTATTGCAATGCTAAAAGCTGGCGTCAACCGCAGAGAGGGGTGACCGGTTGTAAAGTTTATTTAAAGAACATATCTTTAAAGCCTTTCATTAGATGTTCCGAGACGGGATCGAACCCACGACATTTTGCTCAGCGGTCGCGCACACTAGCCGCTGAGCTAACCGGCCACCCAAAAAATGGTATACTAAAGTCGTGCAAATGTATGTAACAGGCAGAAGGAAGCATCTCCGACCCCATAAAGTATATATATTCTCGATTAGCAGCCGTCCGTCTGTCTGTATGAACAACTAGATCTCGGAGACTATAAAAGCTAGAGGAACCAAATTTTGTATGTAGCCTCCTATTTTTTTGTACGCAGATCAAGTTTATTTTAAATTTTGGCCATGCCCCCTCCCGTCCCCGCAATTAAAAATGTTGAATAACTAACAATTTTTATAATATCAAATTTTGCTGTATAGTTTATGCGCCCAATATCTACAAACTCTGCAATTTGCATAAAGATCGGATAACAAATGGAGGAGTTATAAAGGTTATAAAAAACGTTGCATACTTTTTGGCGCTGTATGCGCTGTTTGCTTACATAATGTTAAAATAGTCACATTAATTTTAAAGCTATGTTAATTAACATAAGAAACATCTATTAAACACTATTTGCCCTGACTAACGGGTATATCGAAGTCGGGTAGGACCGACTTTAATTAACGCTCTCGTTTGTGAGAGACTCTCTGCCTAAGTGCATGAACTGATTCACAATCTGAACCGGAACAGAAGAAGATGTCATCAATATGTGAATATGAAAAGCACTTAGTTTAATGCGTGTACCCACCAGTTTTTTTCAAGGACTAGCATACATTAGCAGATTTTTATACCCTTGCAGAGGGTATTATAAAATTGTGCGGATGTTTGTAACGCATAGAAGGAAGCATCTCCGACCACATAAAGTATATATATTCTTGATCAGCATGACGAGCTGAGTTGATTTAGCCTTGTCCGTCTGTCCGTCTGTTTCTATGCTATCTCCTCCGTCAGTTTTAAAGCTATCCTCACCAAACTTTGCACGAAGTCTTTGGTACACTTTGGCTGCACATATGTCGGAACCGGCCGGATCGGATGACTATAGCATATAGCTGTCATAGGAACGATCGGTCGAAAAACTAGTCTTAGTGAGAAAAACTTTTTTGTTTTTAATGGAAACGCCTCCAAAGTACGTATTTCTTAGTTTACTATCCTTTCCCATGATTTCACTAAGTTTGGTCGAAATCGGATGACTATAGCATGGAGTTTCTATATGAACGATCGGTCGAAAAACTAGTTTTATTAAGAAAAACTTTTTTGTTTTCTATTGAAACGCCTCCAAACTTCGTATTTCTTAGTTTATTATGCTTTTCCATGACTCCACCAAATTTGGTCGAAATCGGACATCAATATAGTATAGCTGTCATAGAAAAGTATAGTCTGATAAGAAGTCTTAGTTAGAAAAACATTGTTTTTCCATGGAAACGTCCTCAAAATTGTCATGTATTTGTTTTACATGCTCCCACATGCTCAAAATCGGATGACTATAGCATATACATAGCTGCAGTATGAACGATCTGTCGAAAAAGAAGTTCTAGTGAGAAAAACTTTTTTTTTTTTGAATGGGATCGCCTCCAAATTTCGTAATTAACAGAGTATTATGCTTTTCCGTGATATCACCAAGTTTGGTCGAAATCAGACATCTATATAGTATAGATCCCATAGAAAAGTAAGGACCAAAAAGTGGTCTTAGTTAGAAAAACTTTTTTGTTTTCAATGGAAGCTTCAATGGAAGCTGCAAACATGTGATACACTCTTTCCTTCATTTAAACGACACACAGGTGCCACGTCTTGCTTATAATCATGTGATCAGTTACTGGTGATATACCTTTTGAAAGTTCGCATTAAGGAACAGTGTGTCCAAATATATTTAAAAAAATCATATCATCTATATTTTTCTTAACCTTCTAGTATTTAAACACTTTTTCGTTTTTGGAATTTTAAAAAAATTTTATTTTGTGGTACTAAAGCGAGGTAAAAACGGCCGCTAAGTGAAACTTGGTGCTAAATATAGTGTGGCCATTAAGTGAGTATGCCGTTAAGCAAGGTGGCCGTTAAGCGCGGTAGGTGTAATTCATTTTCATTTTGATTACAGGAGGTTGTGAGTCTTTGACGTCAAATGGAATTTTTGTACTTTGATAAGCCACTCACTGCACTACCTTGTTTTCTTATTTACAATATAGTAACCTATTAAAAACTGTCAATATCATATTTTTGTTGGGCTAAATCTGACGATTTTAGTTATAGAGCAATGGCAGAACTAGCTTTATTTACATTGGTGCGATTCCTTTTGCCCATAACCTTAATCCTTGGTAAGTTTAAGTTACTTATTAAAATCAATAGCCTTAACCAATGAAAATAGCGTCACTTGTCCGGCCCGTTGGATTGTCAATGGTCTACCTCTGCATGTTCTTCCTATCGCCCTGGCTGTTACAAAAAAAGAGCAATTTACAACGGACCATTTTGCGTGCATATTTAATAATTCTCTGCACCCTGAGTGCTCTTTTTTCAATTGGACACATGTTATTTAGTTTGACCAATTTATTTCTGGATTTGAAATCAAAATCAACGTTAACATATGTCCTGCGCCAAGTGGGATTCATTGACTTAAAGGCCATGGGGTATGCAGTGAAATTGCTAAGGAAAACTAATTAACTTTTCATTTCTAGTTTCGTGTCCTTATTGCAGTGGACTTTACCTGATGTTTTTGTTTTATTAGTGTCTTCGACCGTGCTTATTATTGAAAAAATTTTATATAAAAAGCAAAAAAAACATACAAAACCGAATGCTGAAAGCGATATTCCTAAAAAAGATAGCGGACCCCCACCCAGCTTACGACTGACGGAAATCAACCGACTATTAATTATTGTTTATATAAGATCTGTTCTAAAAACATGTAAATAGATATTTTAAAGCAATAGTTTTACATTTCAGAGTCAGCAGATGAGTTCCTCATTTAAGATGCTCAGATAACAGGATAACTGGGACTTTCAGATATAAAATCCACCAAAAGATCCCACCTTTTATTGTCAGTTCGGCTAAATGATAGATTTACTTTCCGACTCCACAATTGCATACAAATCATTGCTAGACAGAATTGAGTAATGGCAATCCATTTGTCAAATAAATCATGTCCAGACATATCCAGTCCAAATGTATACGGAAATCAAACAATGGAAATTTTTTAATTTTCTTTTTTTTCTCAGTGAGCAATTGGTGCAATTATACCGGTCTGATGTAGCGCAAAACCAGAGTTGAATTTATAATTCAGATCGTTTACTTATTTAAGCTGAGATTCTCTTATCACATTACTTATTAAGAAGAATTAGTCATCTGAGAAGCACAAAAACATATGAGCCGTTGTCTGAGCTCACATTAGAGTTTTCATTTACAGCTAACTCACATTTCATTTTAGAACTCAGACAAGTGAAAATTCAGCATAAGGGGGTTCTCCATGTCGAGGCCCATTGAAAACGCAGAGTTTTTCCAATTCTGTTTTTTTTTATTGTGTTACAAACAGATTAAAGTAAACAAAAAAGGGCATAGCAGGATAAGCATACAAAAACTGCTATGCGGGTGGAGTTATGAATGTGGAAAGTTAAATCAAAAAACTGTTTTTCTCAAGAACCACTGAAGTCTGGAATGTGTTTAATATATGTGGTAAGTGTACGAGTATAGAAACAATTCAAAAAATAATTTTTGCACATTTTTATCAACTATTCTTAAGCTGTATTTTCACTTGTCGAGATCTCATTCGAGATGGGTGATTTCTCGTCTCCAGGTTGTCTGATATGAAAAGTAAAAACGGGGTTATAATCAGTATAGATGTCATTCTAGTCTAAACCTCGAAAAAATATGGTTATTTTTTTTTGACAAAATGGCGGCCATCGATTTTGGTTTAAAGTTTGCAGTTGCTAGGCAAATTGGGTCAGCTTGGGTCATTAAAAGGGCTGTATCTTCTAAAGTATTTCGATTTTCAAAAAAATCTTTTAGGGCGATATTCGCAAATATTCAAGCTATAAAAAAGCAAACATGAAAAATGTTAAAAAAATGTTTGCACATGAGGAACCCCCCTTAATACGAACTCATCTGAGACCTCAGAAAAGTAAAATGATGTTTTAAGTAAATAAAGAATGTATAATAAATCATATTTGTTTGCAGCTCCTATATTCCCTCTTATTGTACTGTATTTTGCTGCCACTTTGAGACCCTCACTTCCAGGCAGCTTGTATTTTCTGATGTTTATTGTAGCTGGGACGTATTGGTCTCTTTATCGTCAATTGCACAGGTAAGCTAAAAAAAATTTTCAATTTTATATATCAGAAAAAATTATTTTTTTTATTAGCGGAATGCACTATCCACTTTTATTTATGATTTTTGCTCTGACGCTTCATATAATATGTATTTTTGCTTATCAGCTGGCTATAGTGCAAAGGTATATTAATAGCGACACTATTTGGATTCGGTAAGTACTCAAAAATAAACGCAAGAAATGTGTTAAGCCTTTGATAAATAATCAGCATTATGGGAATGGAGGTCCTGCTGTTCCTTATTGAACATAACAAAGATGGCTTGACACTGGAGCTAAATCACAAGTTAAATGTGGATTCATATCTTAGTCCAGTGGCATTGATGTTAGCCTACTTCGTAACAACACTCAGTCTTGTACACCGTACGCAATATGAGTTGACCTTCAATACCATACGAATGAATTTGGGACCCAAGTCCAATGAATCACCGACTCCAACGACTTCCGAGCAAGATGTTATAACAGACTCTAAGGCAGAAGAGCCATCTATGCTGGAACAATTCTTTTATATGGTGTTTGATATAACTACATTTATTTATAAGAATAGTTATATACTGCTTAATATAATAATGATGGTGAGTAAATTAATCTGCTGGTAACCTTTATACCCTTGCAGAGGGCATTATGAAATTGTCCAGATGTTTGTAACACATAGAAGAAGCTTTTTCGACCACATATATTATATATATTCTTGTTCAGCTGACGAACCGAGTTGATTTCCCCAGTTCGTCTGTTTCAATGCTATCTCCTCCGTTTGCTTGAAAGCAAATTAACTCAGTATTATATTTAATTTTTATTAATATTTCGCTCAAAAAAAAACTCAACCGAATCTGCGAAATCTGAAATCTGTGCTAGACTTTTTACTAGTATTATTGCATATCCTTAAAAAGGGACCACAAAGGTAACCCCAGAACTAATTTACATTTTAAAAACATTTTTTTTAAATTAATTAATTCATAATTATTTATGATTCTATTTATTTTTCGCTCAAAATCAAACTCAACCGTACTTCGCGGCTCAACATCTTTCGGGACAGAGAATGCATTGCTTTCGCAAAGCTCAAGCACATACTCGCTGTTGAACGAGTTCTTGCAACACATTAAGGTAGTTTCAGAAGATGAAACTGAAGATGGTGAGCCAACAGACCAGATAAAGAAGGGATATGCGGAAATTGACGGCTACAGTCCAAAGTCAATTTGCTTGATCTCCAATATTATGGAGTATGGGGACGAAAAGCGATACTTATACCCTAATTTGTACTAGCTGGCTAAAGTGGTGCACTTGGTTCCTGCAACACAATTGAGTGTTGAAAGATCATTTGCGGCTCTCAAAATGATGGTAACAGATCAAATATGCAACCTCGCTGACGACTCATTAGCGAAATTGCTATTTGTAAAACTAACAGCCATGCCATCACTAAATTTTGCGATTTGCGATTTAAGCCAATTCGATTTCAATTCAGAGCGCTCCGAAATTTGCCAGTTTTTGTAATCGATGTTTCATTACCAACTTGTTTTGCGTTACTTCACAAAACAAAAACAGCTGATGAGCGCCTATCGATAGACATATATCGATATATACCTCAGCCAAATCTCAATTTCGTGTGTCTCTATTTAAAAATTGTTTAAAATATACTCTAAATGCGAAATAAGTAGGAGACTCCGTAAGAATAATCTTAAAATGTTAAAGAACTAAACAAAAATAGTTTCGTGGGGTGCCTGTTTGTGCATCAACCTATAATTTTCATTTACTTTTCATTTCACGGACTCGGATGTCGCCGGTTTAAAAACGTCAAAACTTTGCGATTTCGAAATGTAGGAGCGCCAACTTTAAAGATTTGGCGATCAAATCGCAAAGTTTTTGCGAAAGCGAATATGGGAACATGGCTGTATGTAATTCGTTTCGTCCGGCCATTCTTTTCGAACGTAATGCTCGTGAGGTGCTCGACTGTCCCATTTGAACAAAAAACACATCTGTTTAATGTTTCCTTGTTGCAATCCTGAAAGTATTGCAACCACTTTGAGGTCTGCGCAAATGTTCCAGTTATGTTCCCTGTAGTTAATTAAACCCAGCAATATGACCATTGATAGTGATATAAAAGTAAACTGATCTTTATTTGGTTCTTCAGTATTTAACGTATTTCGCAAATGACGCTAAGGATGACAATAATCTTAATGCTAGGTAGGAGATATCGTATTAATCGATAGTTATGTCGTGACTTTAACATAAACAATAATGTAGTGACTTCTACTTAAATAATAATATGTGACTTCAACTTAAAACCAGGGATAAAGGCATAGCGACATAATTCCGACGACGTAATTTCGCCCAGTACATTTTGAATTGAAATTATGTCGCTGGAATCGAAATGATGTCGTTTTTTTCCTGCTGGAATTATGTCGCTTTGAAACGACATAGTTCCGATCGAAATTATGTCGTTTGTTTCCTGTCAGAATTATGTCGTTTTGAAACTATATAATTCCGATCGAAACTATGGCGTTTTTTTTCTGTCGGAATTATGTCGCTTTGAAACGACATAATTTCGACGTCCCAATTAGAATTATTTTCCGTCGGAATTATGTCGTTTCAAAACGTTTCATTTCGATCGAAATTATATCGTTTTCCCTTTCGGAATTATCTTCTTCTTCTTCTTGGCCATTTGATGGCAATATAATCATCACAACCGTTTGACGGTCTCGGCCGCTGCCACTAATGCCCGCCACTCGCCTCTGTCCCGAGCGACATTCCACCAGGAGGACACACCCAGCTCCGCAATATCTCTCTGCACCTGGTCACACCATCTCCGCTTCCGTCGACCCGGCCCGGGATTGCCTCCTATCTCGTTCGCATGCCGACTGTACACCCGTTTTGCTGGAGCGTTATCATCCATACGGGTAACATGTCCTATCCAGCACAGCCGCCGTTGTTTTATGCGCTGGACAAACTAAGTGTCCCCATATAGCTCTTACAGTTCGTGATTCATTCGGATTCGCCGCCAACGTTTAGTGGTCCTTAAATCCTCAGAAGAACTTTTTTCTCGAACACGCCAATTGCCGCCTCATCCTTTGATGACATTGTCCATGCTTCTGCGCCGTATAGCAGGACTGGGATGATAAGCGACTTGTATAGCGCAATTTTCGTTTTCCGAGAGAGGGCTCTGCTCTTGAACTCCTTATTGAGCCCGTAGTAACATCGGTTTGCAAGAGTAATTCTTCTTTGGATTTCCAGACTGGTGTTGTTGTCGCTGGCTATCGTCGTTCCGAGGTAGACAAATTTTTTTGGTAGAATTTTCGAGTCTCACTCCTTCCGAACAGCACTTTGACTTCCTCCCTCATGCGCCTTTCGTGCTCACTTCTCTTCCTTCTGAAAAGGCGCATCTCCTCTCTACTTTTCTCCCGGTATCGCTCCTTAACAGCCCGCGTTGCTCCCGACTGCAGAGTTCTCCTGTAGGCAGCGTCTCCTCTCTACTTTTCTCCCGGTATCGCTCCTTAACAGCCCGCGTTGCTCCCGACTGCAGAGTTCTCCTGTAGGCAGCGTCTTTCTCTGCAGTAGCGCGGCGGCACTCGTCATCGTTCTATGACTGTTTTCGGGAGATTTTGGCAAATCCGAGAATCTCCTTGGCAGCTGTACTCATAGAGTGTGAAATATGCTTCCACTGTTCGCCTACACCAGAAGGGCCAGGTGGGGTTTCCCTGAGCAGCTGCGTGAGTTTTTTTGAGCGTGCTTCGGATGTCCGTTGTGATTGCAGCTTCTCAGCGTTCAGCTTTCGGCGTGTGTTAGACTGTGCGGCATGTGCCTCACTGAGCCGTGTGCGTACTTTGGCTGCAACAAGGTAGTGATCCGAGTCAATATTGGCTCCTCGGCGCACACGTACGTCTAGAACACTCGAAGAGTGGCGTCCGTCTATCACAAAGTGATCAATCTGGTTTCGTATTGATTGACCAGGGGACGTCCAGGTCGCCTTGTGGTCGTTGCGGTGTTCAAATCTGGTGCTACTTATGACCATGTTCCGGCCCGAAGCGAAACCTATTAGCTTAGGGGTGTCCGTATCCATTGTATTAGTTTTCATTGGCGGATGTAATAGACGGGGAACGGGTGCCAAGCCCGAGGTCCCGCCCTCTATTTGTCACAGCTTTGCGGATCCATCGCTCTGTTACCAGGGGTTACCACGTGGAGGTGTGAGTCGACTTGATGCGCAGTAAGCTACATACGCCCCCATAATCACAGGAGAATTCCTGTCTTCCCTCGTTTTGAAACGACATAATTCCGATCGAAATTAAGTCGTTTTTATCGAAATTATGTCGTTTTTTTCTATCGAAATTATGTCGTCGGAATTATGTCGTCTCCCCTTTCAGAATGATTCTTCGGCCTGAAGGTGAACTTGAAGACATCTTGTCGAATTAGACCTAGAGTGCTGGTTGTCGCGTCCTGGTCTTAATTAAGATCCTTTATAGTTTTGTCATTTACGAAGTCCTTGATCCATTTTTCCTGCCTTGGGACTTCTGTTTGGAGTTGTCGGATTCGATCAGGAGTATCTGCTCCGCATGGAAAGTCGTCCACATAGAAAGAAGACTTGACCGGCTCGGCTCCGATTTTGTACTTATCCGATTGCTGATCAGCTAAGTGTGCCATGCTGCGAATGGCCAGATGGGGTGCAGCAGCTGTTCCATTACTGACGGTTGTCAGCTCGTACGTACAAAGTTCCATTCCTGAAGCGTCTCTCCATAAAATGTACTGGAATTTTCGTTGGCTTCGGTCGGTCAGTACTTGCCTGTACATTTTGACTATGTCAGCCGTGATAGCATATCGAAAACTACCCTCAGGCTTGTAGAGGTGCTCTTCAGCTTCAGCACACAGTGATGCGGTATATAGAAATGCACTTCATCTAATAGCGGACTAGTGACAAACTTCGCTTGACCCATGCGCTCATATTCTTCCATAAGTTCTACATATTGCGCCTCGAGATCTTTATTTTGATTAAGACGACGCTCAAGGGCCATAAATCTCATTTGAGCCGTGTGGAGGGAGCTGCCGAGTAAATTTTGGTCATCTCCGAATGGCAAATGAACTACGACTCTTCAGTTTTCAGTTTGACGAACAGATTTTGCAAACGATTCTTCACATTTCTTTTGCTCAGGTGTGTCTGCCTTTGTTCCCAGCACGTTCTAAGACAATTCACCCGAAAAGTGATTTCTGCAAGGTCGGTAATTGTCGGCAGAGTCTTATTTGTCCCACAGATAGTACATTGAAGAACGTTTCAGTACCAAGCAACAGGTCAATGCGGCGAGATTGATAAAACCTTTCATCAGCCAGTGGAGCGTTCTCGGGAATCTTCCATGATGAAAAGTCTATCCCTGAATCGGGTTGAATCGGCTCAATCGTATGATGTAACGCAAAGTTATATTGGCATTTCCTTCCCTCCAAGGCGAGACTTCACAATTGTAGATGTGTTGTGTTTAATGTGAGTGAGTGATTCTCCGATACTTCGAATATCCATGTGACCCTTGGTACGAGGGAGTCGAAGTCGTTGTGCGAAATCTTCTGAAATGAAATTAACTTGAGAACATGAATCAATTATCGCACGTCCTGCCATAAATTGACCAGAAGAATCCTGTAACTGAAGCATTGCGGTAGCCAAGATGATTTTTCCAGGGCGGTTATCCATATGTGTGTGAGCAACATTTTTTTTTTTCAATTTTTTTATATTACATTTATTGGTAACTAGCCTTCTGCTACCCTTTTTGGCCGCTTATACTAGTGTGCTATTGGGTTTTAACAGTACTTGGCAGTGTACATTTGGGCTTACCGATAATGTATAAGTGTTTTAATGTAGGTATTAAGTGAGAAAGTGTGAGAATTTGGTGTAAATTGTGTCCTGTTAGAGCCGCCGTGAGTTCAGGTCCTTGGGTAAGACTCTCTTTAACTTTCTTCTTTGACGTACACCTTGGATTCTCCGTTTTCTTAACAGGTTTTTAGCCAGTTTGTTGGGGTGGTGAGATAGCTTGTCAAGGTAAGTGGCGGCCTGTTTGTTGATAACATCTCCAACCATGGGAACTACAAGGTCCTTTTCAATATCCCTGGTTCTCAGGTACCATTCAGCTCCCGTAATGCGTCTAAGGATTTTCGCCTGGACCACTCTTATCTTATTCAGGTGAGACTTCGCCGCAATTCCATAAATTTGTAGGCCATATCTCCATACCGGAGCCAGAATAGCCTTGTAGATTAGGACTTTGTTCCTGAGTGACAGTTTGTTGTTGGAGTTCAGGAGCTCCATAAGCTGACCGTGCAAGAATACTCCCGGGCAGGTGTCACGACGGGTGGAATAAGTCCATCTAGCGGCCCAATTGCTAAACCTATTCACGTACTTTTGAAGGGCATCTGTGGCTGAGTATATGCATTTGTTGCGGGCAAGTATGGCCGTGTCATCAGCAAATGTTGCAATAAGAAGATCTTCGGGGTTTTCAAGCGGAACGCTACTGGCTCTGGGCATATCGTGAGTGAAAAGGGAGTATAGCGTAGGACCCAATACGCTACGCTGCGGTACACCAGCCCGAATTGTTCTTGTTTGGGATGTCGCTCCGTCCTGTGCAATCTCAAAAGCTCTGTCCGTCAAGAAGCTCTTGATTAGAAGGTACAGTTGGGGCGGAAGAAGTTTCTTGATCCTCGAGAGCAGACCTCCGTGCCACACTCTATCGAAGGCCTGCTGGATGTCAAGGTAAGCTGCCAATACGTTCTCTTTCCCGTCATACCCTTCAAGGATGTAGTTGACCACTCGATGTAATTGTTCGGGAGTTCCATGGCTCAGTCGGAAGATAAATTGGAAATCGGGTATGGCTTTTCGAAAAGATCGAATATCAAGCATTCTTTGAAGGATACAGCGCTCGAAGATCTTTCCAATGGTGGTATAATATGATAAGTTCTATCCGATCACTATGTAGAATAATAAGTTGGCAAAGGTAGCCATGTAGTAACAGTCATGTTTCTTGAATAAACTTTATTTAATCTTTAGTTGTGCAAGGCAGAGCCAACATGGTCTCTGCCAAGCGATGCATACAAACGGACTGAATTAATGTCCAAAGAAATGCTTTTGCATCTTGAGCGAGCGGCGGACACATACATTTGTATATAAGCCGAAAACTGCTGAGTGCGCGTTTAAGGCAACGACCAAAGTGGTCGATCATATTTCCTTATGGGAAACAAAGAATGAATTTAAGTGAGCATTGATATTTGTATGTTTACTTATGCAACAGAGTGTCACATAGTATGCTCATATATATGTAGATATGATTATACATATTTAAATAAGTATGTGTACGCTACAGTGGATAGTAGGCTTATCGGCCGGTAGGAATCAAGGCAGGATGGTGGTTTTCCATTCTTGTGAAAGAGATCAATTTTGGCTTTCTTCCAGGGTGATGGAAAATGGCTTAGCCTCAGAGCCGCGTTTAGGATGAGCACCAAGAACAATATGGCTTTATCTGGCAGGAGCTTCATTGTCCTGTTGTCAATGTTCTCAATGCCTGGGGTCTTACGTACCACCAGATCCTTGATTTCCCCTTTCACCTCTGGGAAGGTGATTGGCGGAACTGGGAGGGCCATTTAGAGGGGGCTATCGAGGGCATCTGAGACTAATTGGTTCCGGCGGGGCGAGGATGTTTCATACGGCTGGAACCGCTCTTCTAAGTTCAGGGCAAAAGCTGCCACTCTGTCCTGTGGTGATTTTGCCCAGGAACCATCAGGACGTTGAACTGGGCGCAACTTGCCGCTTGAACCGTTTGGTGAGCTTCCAAAGCGCAAACTTCGAGCTTTCATCCGCAGTAGCTTTTTCCAGCATTCGGTCTGTCGCCTCACGCCTGAGTGTGGCAAGGACCTTCCTTACTCTGTTGGCAACTCTGCGGTATATTCTGTGAATCCGGGGGTCATTTGTGCGGATATACTCCCTCCGTAGCCGCTTTTTAAAATAAAGCAACTCCTCAGCAGCAGGATTGAGTCCAGTAGAGAGTCCTCCGGGTTGATAAGTTTGGCCAGTGGGTGGAGTAGCCTTCAGGGCAGCTTGTTGTACTTTATTTAGGAAGATAGCAACAGCATCTTCGACATCCTGCGTGGTTTGGACCTCCATTTTAAAGTTGATGGAATTCGCCAACTCGGTTCGGAAGGTTTGGGTGTTGGATCCAGATGGGAGTAAAAATTGCCTCTTGGGGATTCTTTGTGGGGACGTGTGGATAGTAGCCAGAATAGGAAGAAAGTTGGGCTGCTTGAAACCCTTTGTATATGAAAAAGTCAATAGCAGAGGGCGTGCTTCGTCATTTAGACGGGTAGTAGGTCGGACGACCAGTAGCCAGAACCTGGGCGGAGGAGTCCGTGATGGCATTAAAGAGCGCTGTACCACGGCTTTCTGCTCTAAAGTTGCCCCATAATCGATGTTTGCCGTTAAAGTCACCTACAATAAACTTCTGTCCATGTTGGTCCAGAAGTCTGTCAAAATCAGCTTGCGCCCATGGAAGTCGTGGTGGGAGGTAGGCTGCAGCGGTCGTTACTTCTCCAGTTGTCGTCAGCACCGACACTGGAGCCAGTTGAACATGGGCGATAGAGATTGTGCGGTGTTGGTAGTGAACAAGCCCCTGTTTCACTAGAACCGCCGCTCCTCCTCTTGAATTTCCACTAGGGTGGTTAGCTCGGTACATTGTGTATCCTGGGATTATACAATGTTCGCCTTCTCGTAGATAGGTGTCCGTGACAAGCATAACATCGATGTTGTGCTTGTCGAGGAAACCTTTTAGCTCGGGTGCGTTGGGACATAGGCTCCGAGCGTTCCATAATCCGAGTTATGGTAAGTTATTTGAGGACATGCGTGCACGCAGAAGAGCATTTTCCTGCGTCAGTTGAAGCACCATTTGAGTTAGCTGCTGTACTGACTCAGTGAGCTTGGCCATGTTCTGTTGCATCTCCGTAAAGTCATTCCAGTTGGCGCCTTCAAACTGCTGGTGTCCTGGAGCTCGGGCTTGGGAGCGGGATTGTTCTCTTTGTGGTCTACGTTGTTGTTGTTGAGTGTACTGTTGTGATTGCTGCTGTTGTGGTTGTTGACGTTGTATGTTTTTTTTGTACGTCCAAATTGCTGGCATCGGAAGCACTGAACCAGGTCGAGGTTCTTTCTTGGAAGCTCAGTTTTGACTCGCTGTCGGCAGGCGCTATTAACTTTGAGGGCTTCCAAGTTGTTGTTGGCCTGTTTAAGGTATCCAAATCAGATATTTTGTTTTTCCAGGGGTTCTTCGCGGACCTTTTCCAAGCCATTATCATCAAATTTTCGATGTCTTCTAACAGCTGGGCTAAACATATTAGTGAGGGTGTGCCCGTTAAGCTCAAAGGCTGTCACAATTTGCTCTTTTGGGGTGGAGTGCGAGATATTTAATACCACCACTCGGAATGGTCGGTCCTCCTTCAGTTGGAAATAGGAGAATTTAATGTTGATTTCCGTCAACTTGGCGATTATTTTGCGGTGAGCCTCTGAGCCTCTGAACTTGCCGCGTAAATTCTGGTGACACCAGATTTAGAGACCGCCAGGTCATTGTCTTCAGGCTGTACCACCGATTCCAGAGTTTGTTGCATTTTCTGGAGATCATCTAGGTGCGGCTGGGTAATGGGTCTTGGTTTCGGTGGCCTTTGAGGCCTTAGCGGTGCTTCGACTGCTTGTTGGTTGACTGGTTGTAGCTTCATTAGCTCTACCGTTATTCATATTGTTCAATTGCTCCTCTTCGACTGCAAGGACTGCGAATCGGTTTGGGCTTGTTTGCACCGCTGCTTTGGAGGTGGTCGGACCCATGACAGACCCGTTCCTTATATCCCGGGAATTGAACGCCTTTCCGATTTTGTTCGGTCGGGCAGGTTGAGCAGCTTTGTGCCTTTTGGTGGGTACTTTTTGCCAGTCCACTTTTGGTGGGATCCGCTGGTAGTCCACCATTTCAGCTTGGGCTGCAGGATTTGAGCCAGTGACTTGAGGCGACTGGCTGGAGCAGTTGGCTACAACTGGGATCCTGGCTAGGGTGTATCCAGGCAGGGCAGGCCATTTGCTAATGTCCAGAAATGAACCAGCAGTAGTGATCTGGTCTGAAATGGACGTCATCTGGATGTTGTGTCCTGCGGCTGCCTCTACATTTGCTTGGCTGCCTCCATTTACCACTGGAGTTATATACGGGCCACTTGTGTGGGCTGAGGTAGACGTAGTGGTTACTTTCGATCATAATAATTTTGCACAATTTAAAGCCGAATATGGGGCTTCCTTTTCATCCGACCATTTAGGATACTTTTTAGTAGATAATTTTGAGTACGGCTTGGTCTTGGTCTTCCGAGTAGCCATGCGATCCCTGCTCGGAGCAGTTGTTGAATGGTCCATATCCATGCTTCCATCCATTGTCGAAGTCGAATCCGAGTCTGAAATACACATATTATTTGAGTCCATTTTTGTCTCCAAAGGCACTGGCAAGCAGCCAGTAAGCAACAGGTCCAGAAGTTCGTTGTTGAGTCTGTATGTGAGACGATGGTCTGGCAGACCCTGTGATAATTTCGGCCGAATCACGATGAAGCATAGTGTGATGCGGTTTTGAACAGAGCAAAGCGTGTGTTTCCTTACACCTTCTTATTTTTTGGAAATAGCCATGTCTCGAAACTGCGTGCACTTGAAGATACTGTGATCGGTACTGGAGCAGATTGGGCATGACTGCGTGGCGCAGTTGAAGCTATGTCCCGTGCATGATAATTGTTGTTGACGTTGTTTCCCAACCTCCATGGGCGTGGTAGCGCTGGGCTTGATGGCAGACTCCAAATATTGGCAGTGACTCTCAACAACATTTAGACATGTACTCCAATTAGGGATTGTTATGAAGTCTAATGATTCATTCCATTTTTGTCTCGTCCCTTCGTCGACCTTTTCCATGACAATAGCAATAAGCATAACTTGAGCAATTTGAGATTCTGTGCCTTAAGATTTTAGCGAATTGAATAAGGCTGATGCATTGTCAATTAGGCTGAGAAGTTGTGAGCTATTCGGTGATTTGACGGGAGCCAAATTGAACAACGCTGCGGCGCTGTAAAGAAATGCAATAGTTGGGCTAATGCCTTCGAATAGTTTTAAGGTGCGACCTGAAAAGCCTGTGTGTCATTCGTGCCATAATGCTCGATTTCGGATTGAACAACCATGATTTGCTTGAAGTATGCTTCTAAGACTGACAGGCGGCAGGTCAGTTCAGCTGGCGACGGTGGCGGCTTTTCGGATTTCTGATCTGCTTCTTCGGAAGGCAGGAACTCTCCTGTGGTTATGGGGGCGTAAGTAGTGAGGTAAAGTTGCTGACCGGCTTAACATTAAAAACCCAGCGCGATCCTAGCATACTGCGTCCCAAGTCGACTCACACCTCCCCGTGGTAACCCCTGGTAACAGAGCAATGCATCCGCAAAGCTGCTGGCTGACGTGAGCGGCGGCCCTCTCCTTGGGGACAAACAGGGGGCGTCGCATCGGGCTTGGCACCCGATAGGCATCTATTTCCATCCGCCAATGAAAACTAACACAATGCCTCGAATACGGACCCCCCCCCCGACGACGACCCACGCAAACGTTTTAAGGACCACGACTTGAGGATATGCACCTGGAATTTACGCACCCTCAATAGAGAGCGCGCGGATTCCAAGCTGCTGGATGCCCTCGAGGAACATTCAGCGGACATTACCGCACTTCAGGAAATAAAATGGACTGGACAGGGGTGTAGGAAGATAACATCCGAAACCAACGCCCCATGGGAGATCTACTACAGTGGACATAAGTCGAAGCACGAGTTTGGTTGCGGCTTTGCAGTCAACAAAAGACTGTGCCGCTCTGTCATCAGCTTTACACCAGTTGACAAGCAACTTGCCGCACTCAGACTTAAGGCAAAATATTTTAATATTAGTCTTATCTGTGTACACGCCCCTACAGAAGGAAAGAAAAAGACGAATTCTATGAGCGCCTAGAAGACCTATATGAGCGCTGCCCCGATCACGACATCAAGATCGTGCTAGGCGACTTCAACGCACAAATCGGGAGAGAAAAACCTCATCGCCCGACTATCGGCCGATTTAGCCTACACTATGTATCCAACGGAAATGGAGAGAGGCTAATAGACTTCGCTTCGGGCCGGAACATGGTCATTAGTAGCACCAGATTTGAACACCGCAACGACCACAAGGCGACCTGAACGGAGAGAGGCTAATAGACTTCGCTTCGGGCCGGAACATGGTCATTAGTAGCACCAGATTTGAACACCGCAACGACCACAAGGCGACCTCGATGTCCCCTGATCAATCAATACGAAACCAGATTGATCACTTTGTGATAGACGGACGGCACTCTTCAAGTGTTCTAGACGTACGTGTGCGCCGAGGAGCCAATATTGACTCGGATCACTACCTTGTTGCTGCCAAAGTACGCACACGGCTCAGTGTGGCACATGCCGCACAGTCTAATACAAAGCTGTTTTTCCTTGGACCTCGAAATTTACACGAGCTTCTTGGTCCGTTTATGGAAATTAAATAAATAAATTACGTGCGATCTCCTTTGAAATAAAAATAATAAATAAAATAATTATATACTCCCCATCTTGTTTTGACGCACGTCCGGATCCGACTTAGCCATCCCCACCGTGGGCGTGATAAGCTCCGACGAACGGGCTACCCAACGTCAACTTAATTGCTGTACTCCATCAAATTCTTTATAGAAATAAGGACAAACATAAACGCTCAAGCCCATATAAGATTTACTACGGTATACTGGACACCCATTCGACTTAAGAACCCGTACGTGCTGGCTTCTGATCTTTCTCGATACACTGCTGAAATGCTCATAGTAATGACGCCGCCCCGTCGATAAAACCCCGGGCCTCTAAAACGCTTCTGTTTACCCTTTTATGCGGCTTTTGATTCCTTCCCAACTAGCTTGATCTGCTCTGACTCTTGCCCGGACAGTCAACCCTACTGACCCCCCGGACCGATGTTGTGACTCGCTGATATAGTTGTTGGGCCCCACACCATACCTTCATCAACCCAAAAACACTGCGCGTTCGCTTCCCTGACTACACCCCTTCCCCCCCACACCCCCCTTTGTGATTCTACTTTCCTTTTTTTTACTCCACCCCCTCTTACACTCCTTTCTCTTTTTCCCTCCTTCCCCTTTTTCGTTTTTTCGTTTTCCTCTTCCTTACAATATCTTTTCCTTCCCCTCTTCTCCCTTCTCTTCCTTTTCTTTTTTCTTTTCTTCTCTCTTTCTCTCCCCCCTCCCCTCTCCTTTACCCCCCCTTTCCCTTTCCTTGCTCTTTTCTGGGCTCCCTTCTTTCCCCCTCTTTTTCCTCGCCCTGATCGCCTCTCCGTCCGCTCGTCTGGTGCCGCTTTGCGCGTACCCTTTTACCCGTTTCTCTTGCTCTCCTTTCTTGTCGCTTTCTTATCCGCTCACTATTTTCTCACGCGTTCCATCGTCTGGTCCACACTTGGCGTGCCGTTGGCTCTATGTTCTGTGTCTTTCTTTGTCACGAGCCTCCGGGGTTATCTGCTCGGTGTTTCAGCCCCCGTGCTCTGCGGATGTCCGCCACTGCTGCTTTGTCATGTACCTCCTTCTTTTCTTTTTCTTTTACCTCTATTACCCCCCTCTCGCACTTACGCCGAAACCCCCCTTTACCACCCCACCTTTTCTTTTCTTTCACTTTTGTTCCGTCCCACCTTCTTTCAATGCTTTCTCCTATACAAAAAAAAAAAAAAAAAAACGCCGAAAGCTGAACGTTGAGAAGCTGCAATCACAACGGACATCCGAAGCCTACTCAGCAAAACTCACCCAGCTGCTCAGGGAAACCCCACCTGGCCCTCATGGTGTTGACGAACAGTGGAAGCATATTTCACACTCTATGAGTGCAGCTGCCAAGGAGACTCTCAGATTCGCCGAAAACTCCCGGATTCGGACTCGCCGAAAACTTTAGAGAAAGACGCTGCCTACAGGAGAACTCTGCAGTCGGGAGCAACGCGGGCTGTTAATGAAAGATACCGGGAGAAAAGGAGAGAGGAGAAGCGCCTTTTCAGAAGGAAGAAAACTGAGCAGGAAAAGCGCATGAGGGAGGAAGTCGAAGTGCTGTTCGGAAGGAGTGAGACTCAAAAATTCTACCAAAAGATTAGGCAACTAACCGAAGGTTTTAAGCCCAGAGTCACACTATTGAAGGACGAGCACGGAAATCTGCTCAGAAATCCGGAAGTGGAACTAGACAAATGAAGAAACTATTTGTCTAACCTGCTGGGAGGTGATGACGAACACAATGCCGCCTCTGGGGAAGTAGCGACACCACCAATCGATAACATAGAGATAGATCCGCCGGACCATAATGAAGTCTTGTTAGCCATAAAAAGGCTAAGAAATAACAAAACTGCTGGCGCTGATGAGCTGCCTGCTGAATTGTTCAAGGCTGGCGGTGAGGAGCTGGTAAGGTGCATGCACCAACTCCTATGCAGAGTATGGTCCGAAGAAAGCATGCCCGAAGATTGGAACCTAAGTGTACTCTGTCCAATATTTAAAAAAAGGAGACCATGCGGTTTGCGCCAATTACCGCGGGATCAGTCTCCTTCCCATCGCATATAAGGTTCTATCATGCATCCTATGTGAACGTCTAAAGCCGAGAATAAGTGAACTGATTGAACCTTATCAGTGTGGCTTTAGACCTGGCAAATCCACCACGGACCAGATATTCACATTGCGACAAATCCTGGAGGAGACCCAAGAGAGAAATATCGACACCCACCATCTTTTTGTTGACTACAAAGCCGCCTTTGACACGCCGATAAGGTCAAAGTTCTTTGAAGCCCGACTTTGCATGATGACGTAGAGAAGCACACAAAGCTCCGTCAAAATAGGTAAAGACCGCTCCGAGCCTTTCGATACCAAAAGAGGCTTTAGGCAGGGTGATACCTTGTCGTGCGACTTCTTTAATCTACTGATGGAGTACATACTGCGCCAGTGCCCAAATGCTAACATAACGGGCACCATCTTTACCAGAGATAACATGCTACTTGCATATGCCGATGATATTGACATCATCGGCAAAAGCGAATCTGTGGTAAAAAAGGCGTTCTCAGAGATAGAGAAGCAGTCAAAACTTATGGGCTTAGCGGTAAATGAGGATAAGACGAAGTACCTACAATCAACGCGCAGTGAGTCTACGCTTGGACAATCTGTTGCAATGGGAGACTACAGCTTCCAGGTTGTTAAGGAATTTGTCTACCTCGGAACGACGATTACCAGCGACAACAACACCAGTCTGGAAATCCGAAGAAGAATTACTCTTGCAAACCGATGTTATTACGGGCTCAATAAGGAGTTCAAGAGCAGAGACCTCTCTCGGAAAACGAAAATTGCGCTATACAAGTCGCTTATCATCCCAGTCCTGCTATACGGCGCAGAAGCATGGACAATAGCAAAAACGGATGAGGCGGCAATTGGCGTGTTCGAGAGAAAAGTTCTTCGGAGGATTTATGGACCTCTAGGCGTTGGCGGCGAATTTCGCATCCGAATGAATCGCGAACTGTATGAGCTCTATGGGGACACTGACCTTGTCAAGCGCATTAAACAACAGCGGTTGCGCTGGATAAGACATGTTACCCGTATGGATGATAACGCTAAGGCAAAGCGTGTGTACAATCGGCATGCGATAGAGTTGGGAGGCACTCCCCCGCATGGTCGACCAAAGCGGAGACGGCGCGACCAGGTGCAGGGAGACATTGCGAAGCTGGGAGTGTCCTTCTGGTGGAATGTCGCTCGGGACAGAGGCGAGTTTCGGGCATTAGTGGCAGCGGCCGAGACCGTAAAATGGTTGTGATGGCCAAAGAAGAAGAAGAAGATCTGCATTAATTGCAGCGCTGATGCGTGTGATGCTCCTGCGAAGATTGGAACGCCTCTGTTTTAGAGAGTCAAGTGCTTCGTTAACCTTGATTATGCTGAACAAATTTATCTTTACTTATTGTATGCCAGAAAAATTTGTGGTTACACAAAACAGAAATATGGCGATCAATTGCATAGTGGCCAATCTGCTGGGAATCTGCAATTAGGCTGCGAAATGGACTTACGATGAGCACACTGGGCGAGTGTGGCAGCTTTATGTACTCACGAGGTTATGTTAAATTAACGTGTGGATTTATGAAGCATGCAGCCAATGAAGAGAAGATACAGATAACGGCAATGAGGTAGCGTGTAATGGGCAGCGACATTGGCGGCAAGGGGGCGGCAACGGCTTCCAACGATGACGTAGGTTAGGGCGAACTGTGTCCAATGATGTGCAATGATGAATCTGCTGCGGATGCCAGTGGTGTAGACAACAGGATCTTCTTAGCGATGGGGTAGGCGACAGAGGCCTTTTACAAATGATGTACTTAGGTGTGCGTAGCTGGAGCGGCGTAGCAATGTCCAGGTTAACTGAGCAGACCTGCGACCACTGTTATGCCAGGTGTGCTGCTGTGCTTTGGATGAGTGTGCGTGTCCCGTTGATTGAGCGGCGACCGACGTAGTCCAAAGTTCAAATCGTACCGCGTGTGCTGTCGAACGATTTGCGTCAAAGTTCAAAATGGAATTCACTAACGGAGGATCGGATTTTTTCCGGAATTTTTTTTATATTGTAAATAACACTGCCGATGGAATGTTGAATGATTAAGTGCGTTTTTTAACCGCATGAAACTTCAGATCATGGGCTGTGCAATTTAAACAATACTTCCAATAAAATCAACCGTCGCGTTTCATGTGCAAAAGTGAATTCAATTTATTCTTAGAATTAACAGCTATCATAGCCTAAGCGAACAGAAGTCGAAGGCGTAAGAGAGACGATTATAACAGTTAACAGTTATACGAGCATGATTACAGTGGTTTCAGATGTGTTAACTATTCACTCAAATATAAAAAAGATTAAACAACTTTATTATGGACTAGCTGAATACCCGGCGTCGCCAGGGTTCTTATGATTCTTAAGAGAGCGATTATATTCAATCTAGTGCAGGCTGCATGTCGGTATAAACATTTTAGACGGTTCGATGTTTTTCTCTATATACACGTCTTCATGATAATCTAAAACCATCAATATTTTGCAAATTTTGTGACTTTTTTGACAGTTTGGTTAATACCTCCTATTTACCCGTCTACAATTGCCGTCTATCAAATCTTCACAATAATCCAGGCTCAAATCATAAATTTGCAAATTTCGCAATATTTTGGACCGTGTAATCTACAGCTTCCATATACCAACGCCTGCATTGTGATATAAGCATTAAGCTTTCATCAATACTCAAAAGGTTATTTTGCAAATTTAGCGATTTTTAGACCTTACAAATCTTCGCGGGCAAGCGTTGGCCAAAGTTTTATGGCAATCGGATCAACGGTATAGTTTTTGAAATTTCGCTGTTTTATGACCATTTCCGGCCCATTTCTTCAATTTAGATACCTTCGCGGGCAAGCGAAAAACCATTCTTCAAAGCTTCATCAAAATCAAACATATTGCAAATTTCGCTGTTTTTGGACCATTTTCCGCCAATATCTTCGACTTAAAAACCTTTCCGGGCGAGCGTCGAACCACTATCCAAAGATTTACCGAAACCGCAATTTTCTCATTTTCGCGGTTTTTGGACAATTTCTGGAAATTTCTTCAACTTAGAAACCCACCCGAGCAAGCCTTCAATTCATTCCCCAAAGTTTGATTGCAATCGGATGAACGGTATAATTTTGCGAATTTTGCGATTTTTGGACCTTAGAAACATTCGCGGCCAAGCGTCTAACCATTGACCAAAATTTCGTCGCAATCGGATGAACGGTATAGTTTTTGTATTTCCGCGATTTTTGGACTATTTCCCGTTGATTTTTTCAAATCAGAATCCTTCACGCGCAAGCGTCCAAACATTCTCCAAAGTTTTATAACAAACGAACATTTTGCAAATTTCGCGGTTTCTTCTACTTGGGAACCTTCCCGGACAGGCGTCTATCAATTTCTCAAAGTTTTAGCGAAAACGTAAATTTTGCAATTTTTTCCCCATTTTCCGCAAATTTTTTCAACTTAGAAACCTTCCAGGGCAAGCATTCAACCATTCCCTAATTTTCATTGCAATCGGATGAACGGTATAATTTTGAGACATAGCCTATGACACTTTCCTGATCGACATGAACTTACTGTGAAAAATTCGTGAAGATCGGATCAGCGGTTTAGACGCCCTTAAGGGACAAACATACAAACATCCTTTCACTTTTATATAGATGCATAGATAGACTAGCATTTATCCCGGCACGCTTCGCTTCGCCGCCGTCTGTTTAAAAGAAAAATACATATAATAAATAAAACAACTGTTCCTTATTTTTTATCTGATTGGCAGTCTAATCCAAAGGTTCGCGGAATTAGACTGAAATTGTGGGTCGCACAGCCAAATCATATCGTGCTCAAAAGATATACATGAATTTTCTCAATTCCACAACTTTTCGGTTTGGTTTTGATGTTCTCAATTCCGAAGGATATTGCTTAGTTTTTACTAGTGGCAAGTCACTGGCCAAACGAAATCGGCACGAGGGCACCAAGCAAAACGATCGTAAATGGAACATTTGTAAATGAGAGAGGCTGACTTTTACGTTTTTCTTTTCGTTTTTTCTGACACTGCCAAATTCTTGAGACCCTTAGCAAAAAAAATAATTTTTAATTCAGTTAAAGAATTAAATGCAAGTCAAATTACATAAACAAATTCCAAATTAATCAAAGAATTAAGATTATTTATTTTAGTTTTTAACTTTTTAAAACGAAATAGTTTTCGTTTTTGTGTTGCGAGCACTTGAATCATTTCAGTTTCCGAAAAGTTGCAGTGGAAGTAGAATTTGAATGAAAAAGGTAAAAAAAATTATCTTGGAATTTTTGACGTTGTAACCCTTAACTTTTTTTTTAATAAACGACCCCAAATATCCTAGTTCCCACCATAACCACATCAGTTCTTAACAAATCTCCGATTTCATTTTTACTTTCAATTAATCCGTTTTCAAAAATCTTGACAACCATATGCCAATGTTTCAAATTTTTTTCCAACTCTGGACTGGAATACAAGAATAACTGCAACAGCAAAAAATATGTATAATTTTAATTAAATCGATTACCTATCGAATAAAACCGCTTGTTAGTATCACTTACATTTTTTGTTAGACCAGTGTTATTGAAGCTGTGGGTCGCCTGTATATCTGAATGTCTGCGTGTAAAGTCCGAAAGGGCGTTGTAAAGTCCGAAAGACGGACTTATCGCCCGAATTAAATTTTAAACGAATTCAATTTCAGATTCGCCATGCTTTCGCCATGACGATGAACAAATCACAAGGCCATTCCTTAAATGTTTGTGGTCTGAATTTGGAAAATGCATATTTTTCTTAAGGTTAATTGTATGTGGCATGTTCACGAGTCGGCAAACCCTCTGCTTTATTTATTTTTTCTCCTGATAACAAAACTAAAAATGTTGTACATCACAAGGTTCTTCAATGAAAATTATTAACATTAGTGCTTCACCAAATCAATTATTTTTTTTAACTTTTGAATTTAATAAATTTTGTACTCATTTAAACATTAACTCCCCTGTGTAACGGGGGAAGTCGAAGTCGAGCAGGGCCGACTTTAACTTAAGCTCTCGTTATTATACTCTGTTCCGAAGTTACATAAAGTATATAAAAGAATATATATTCTTGGTCAGCATCAACAGCCGAGTCGATATAGCCACGTCCGTCTGTCCGTATGAACGCACAGATCTCAGAGATGGTAAGAGATATAGGTTTGACATGTATGGGACAAAAACATTTTACTTGCAAGAAGATAAAGTTTAGTTTTGATTTTAGCCAAGCCCTTTCCTGCCCCCGCAAATTGGAAAAAACGTCATATATCAAACGGATTTATAGATAAATTGTTCATACCCTCTCTACCAGCGATGTTCAAGAAGAACGAGGCCAAAAAGTGATAGTGTATTGGTGTGCGATATTAAAGCGACACAGCCCAGCTTTGAACTGCCCTCAACGACGGCTGGGCAGCGACAGAAGGCAAAGAGAGCTCTGCTTACGCTCATATGCCCGACTTCGGCACGCGCTCGGCTCGTGTGCGTGTTAATAGCCGATTGCGCTCGGCCCCTGGCGGCAATGGGTGAACATCGCTGCTCTAGACATATTTAGTAACCAGGATAAGTTATCGGACCGCCAAAGGAATGGTAAAGATCGAATGAACGATAGTCGAGTTATTAGGAAAACAGACAATTATGGGCAGCACCGGTCGCAACGGTTATGGGCAGTAGGGTGGAGTGAAACAAACCAAAAAAAAATTGTTTCTTACATCTCCTGTATGATTATTCGACGACCCAATGGAAAAGCATCATCTGCCCAAAAACTCTCATTAATATCTGAGCCAGGCTCAGAGTACAACGGAGAACACGGTGCCTTATCACAGACTCAGTTGTCTTCATCAAATCTGCCCAAATCTAACTCTCTTGTTGCCCAGAATCTCAGCAGTGATGTTGTGCTGTCAGCAACTGCTGTCATTTTGGTCAAAGATCGCGCTGGCTCCATTGATCAGGTCTTGGTGATGCCTGCTTTGCTTCCGAGGGATACTTTGTTTCCCTTAATTTGAAGTCGCAAGCATCTGACTATGATGCAAATATCGTTGCGTTTGTGGCTCCAAATATCACCGACCAGCAGCCTAGTTTCTCGGTTGATATCGCAGATTGCAAAATCCCTCAAAACATTCAACTAGCTGATCTGCAGCTCTTCAGGCCACAGCTAATCGACCTGCTAATTGGGGCAAGTCTGTTTTTGGATCTGCTCTGTGTGGGGCAAATTAAGCATGCGGAAGGATTACCATCACTCCAAAAATCTCGTTTTGGGTGGGTAGTATCTGGAGGTGGTCATCAGCCACGCAGGACAGCTTTGGTTACTGCTCAGTCTTCGCCTAAGGAGCCTCAGAAGACCCAAGATCGAGTCGATGAGATGCTAAGAATTTTTTTTTAAATTGAAAATTGTAGTGAGTTTTCTGTTAAGACCAAGCAAGAGGACATCGACTGCGAAGCACATTTTAGGGACAATTTTGCTCGATTGCCATCGGGAAAATTTTCTGTAAGGTTGCCTATAAAGCGGAATTTGGATATGCTAGGTGATTCGTATACGCAAGTATATAGGCGTTTTCTCAACTTGGAACGAAAACTTCAGCGTCATCTGCAGCATTCATCAATGAGTATCGGAAACTGAACTGTAACCGGTGCCTCTATTTTCTACCACATCATTGTGTTCTAAAGTATGATACCACTTCGACCAGGCTTCGGATCGTATCTGTTGGTTCTGCAGTAACCTCAACAGGACATTCGCTGAAAGCAATTATTATGGAAGGACCTTCTGTCCAACCAGAACTTCAAGAAATCTTGCTGAGAGTTCGTACGTCTCCAATTGCACTCACTGGTGGCATCTGCAAAATGTATCGGTGAGCTCGTGTTTCTGAGCCAGAAATCAACATGCAGTGCATCTTTTGGAAAGATTCTACCCTAGAGGAGATTCAAGTCGACAGACTCGACACCGTGACTTACAAAACAAAGCCAGCTTCTTCCGTGCGGTCCGCTCTATGCATCAGTTGGCTGAAGAAGACCCACTGTTTCTGAACGATAAGCATCAGAAGTAGATCCATTTTTGCTTCGGCGATCAGATTGACTGGTGTTTCATTAAACCTCGCTCTCCGCACTTTGGAGTACTATGGGAAGCTGCTACAATTATTTTTGCCATTCTGTTGTCGATTCATTGCTTAGTTTTGATGATTGGCGTACCCTTTGTTTGTAGTATTACAGCAATCAGTAATTCCTGACCATTACTCCCAATTACAAAGCATCCCGATGACCTTGATGTCCTGACACCAGCGCAAACCTCAGTTCATTTGCTACCCCAGACATCACTGGATTGAATTTCAATCACCTCAATCGATGGCAGAGGGCTTGCTATCTTTAACAGACGTTCTGGGCGCTTTGGCGGGAGGAGTATCTCACGCTTCTTCAGCAGAGGTCGAAATGGAGAGCTTATCAACCTGGGATTAGTGTTGGCGACGTTGCTCTCGACAAAAACGAGAATTTACCTCCACTCAAGTGGCCAATGGCTAGGGTGACCAAACTGATCGTCGGAGGAGATGGCGTTGCCCGGGTGGCGGAATTGAAAACTGTCACTGGTACTACAACAAGAGCGGTCACCAAGATGTGTTTGCTGCCCAAGAAGGATGTTGAAAGACCGATTCCTCCAACGTGGGGAATATATTCCCCAAACATCTCAAAATAATCGATGAGCCAAAGGAATGGGAACAATCGGATGAATTTTATTTAGGAACTCTAAAGCCTCTGCGGAACCATTTAGACTTAATATATCTAATTTTGGTTTTCCGTTAGGGTAACAAAAAAATATTACAAGTTTCTTGAGCTTTGAGCACCGGAACACTTCCAATAAAAAAATGTTCATAAAGGGGACGCTGTTTCAAATTTTGGAGACAAAATTTGACAAAAAATGGGAAAAATAGTAACAATTATATAGCTTTTCATTTAAGTTACGAGCTACATTGTAATGTCCAAGAAATTATATGACTAACTTTTTAAATTACTGTATTTTATTATTTCTGGCTTAATGACAACTTTTGAGAAATAAAAGACTTCTACCTTATTGCAGATCTGGTCAATTGTCTATCATAGCTGGCTTACATTCGTTTTGCTTATTTGGGCCAATGTTTTATGGATGATACCTAATCAGCGTTGGTCAATGATGCGCTCTAGTTTTTTTATTGTACTCTATGCCGAATTCCTTGTGATAACACAGTACATATATGGCATGAATATCCATGAAACGGAACTGCCCACTAAAGTGACGGTCTGTTGGCATATACTTAATCGTTAAATGTGCAGTTCACATACTTTATGTTTTTCAGAGTTGCGGAGTTAATATGGAGCAAATTGGGTTTGTTCACCCACAAAACAATGGAATCCAGCCATGGATTCCCCTCACAGTGAAGACAGGATTTCTTTTTGTATTCTGGATAACATCCCGTCAGTACTTTAAAGAAAAGGCTGAAGATAAAACACAAAGTGATCTCCTCCGTCAGATTTTTGGACCCCAACACTCGAGGTCTGAGCACTCACTCTTTGAAAAATCGCAGGCTCCCCGGCTTGTTATATTCGTCTTCGAAAGTGTTTCCAATTTTATTACTCGAATATGGATGTGGCTACTGATATTTTTGATATTTCTTTGTGCCATGCTTGATCGTGTTATGACCGGCTTTCGAATTTGCTATATGTCTTTATTCCTTCTTTTTCTAATGGTTTTTCAGATGTCACTTCAACTGTGGATCAAATTTCTTTATGGATATTGGATGTTTCTGATTTTCTATGCGATGTCTATATTGACTGTTATCTATACATACCAATTCGACAACTTTAACCATTATTGGGAAAAACTTTTAAGTGTTCAGCCCACCTTGTGAGTATAAGCACCATTTGGGACATTCCAAACTAACTCAGCTACCTAGATACTGCATTGCCCTCAAAGCTCATGCCAATGTTTTCGCTCTTTACGGACCTATACGGACCTCAGAATTAAGGAAAAGTTTCGCACAAAAATGGGCAGAACATCCTTTAACTTTTGAAGATCTGCTCAAAAGTAATAGTTAAGTTTAGTTTATTTAGCTTTCATCCCAGTACATCAAGAATATTTCTTTTAAATTATGTCACTATTCACGAAAATGTGTTTCAATCTTTTCTAACAAATTAATATCGTCTCCGTAAACATGAATCACACAAGAAATAAGGTTACAGTCATACATTTAAAATAGACCATCAGGAAATTAATTTTACAAATAAAAACAAGAAAGTCGATCAAGACCGAATATAATATACCCCAGCAAAACAGCATGCGAGCATTTTGCTAGACTGTCGCAGAATGCTCACAAATGAGCTCGCATGTAAGCAAGAAAAGAGAGTTCATTTTTATTATCGCAAAGCACTCGCATGCGAGCTCACAAGCGGGCCAGCATGCGAGCATTTTGAGAGACTAAGACGCATGTAAGCAATAACGAAAAAAAATCGAGTTTGGGACCAAAGCGTAAAATATTTAAAAAATATAAACAATGGTAAAAAAATCTAAAAAAAAAAAAAAAAAAAAAAACAAGAAAAAAGGTTTTAATTTAATAACTTGAGTGGGACTCGAACCCATGACCTCGTCGTTGCAGGGCAAATGTCTTCCCATTCGACCACCCTGGCGTGTTGATTTCATTGTTCAATGTCATTTCGCCAGCGTCTCGCGCGACTCGATTGTATCGGTGAGCGTTAAGATGTCAGTCATTAGTGTAGAGTGCCGCGGTCCTGAGTTTGAGTCCCAGACAACGTGAATAATAAAAAATGAATTATAGAATAAATAGTCTTCTTTCGGGACTCATAAACATATTTTTTTTTTTTTATATTTTTAATCAAAAACGTATCACAGCAAATATTATAAGTCACTCGCAAGTAATATTAAAAAACTCTCGCAAAAGATACCGCTTGCGACTATCGTAAATGATACTTTAAGTGTGTGAGTGCTGCCCATCGTGCCCATAAAATTGTTTGTTTTTCTTATAACTCGACTATCGTTCATCCGATCTTTACCATTCCTTTGGCGGATCGATAATGAATCCCGATTACTAAATATGTCCATAAGGTACGAGCTATCTATCTATAAGACTGCCGGAGATATGATTTTTTTTCTAATTTACGGGGACAGGAGGGGGCGTGGCCGAAATTTAAAAATAAAGTTGATCTGCCTGCAAGTATAAGAAGTTTTTGTCCCATACTCGTCGAACGTCTATCTCTTATCATTTCTGAAATCTCTTTGTTTATACGGACGGACATGGCTATATCGACTCGGCTGTTGCTGCTGATCAAGAATATATATACTTTATTGGGTCGGAGATGCTTCCATCTGGCTGTTATACTTTTGCACAAATTTATTATACTCTGTGTACCTCTGGTATAAATCTCTCGATGTCTCCGGCACTGTATTTGCGGGAAAAATTACTTTTCTTTAATTCGCTTTAGTTCAGTACTGAATCATATCTGATACAGCCCCGAAGCGGAAGATCTGGTACTAAATTGATGGCATCCCTCAGCTGATTTCAGGTATGTTTTTAGGCATGATTTCAGTATCGAAATCATGGGTGAGTTTCATAGGAAGTACTGAAAACAGTACTGAAATCAGTTATGTGGGAATAGTCTGGCAACGCTGCTTAGACAAGTCCTCTCAAAACAGCTGAGCAGCACGGAGTAACGACGAGGTGGCAAGCCTGTCACACAAGACGGCGAGATCAGTTTAGAAGTTGCTCAAAAAGACGAAAAAGACGTGCAGAGAGAAGACGCTCTCGGCAAAAACGACGAACAGATGCAACGACGTGAAATTCAGATTACATTTAAACTCACTTTAATTTACCTTTCAAGATTTATATATTTTAACTATATAATCAGTCAGGGGCTGTTGTCTTTTGATTGGAAATAGAATTAAAGCCCCAGTTCTATTGTCATGAATTCAGGTATTCCTACTGCTCAGGGCTAATTGAATTCAGTGAATTCACCACTAATAAATTCAGTACATTGGCATGGAACTGACTGAAATATGATGAACACTTCCTAAATTCGCCTAGATTATGGATGAATAAGGCTAAAATGGCCGGGTGGCTCAGCGGCTAGTGTGCGCGACCGCTGAGCATGAGGTAGTGGGTTCGATCCCCGCCTCGGAACATCTAATGAAAAAGTTTTTTTCTTTGAATAAAACTTTACACCCGGCCACACCTCTTGCTGTTGGCGCCAGCATTGCAGTAATTAGCCATGAAAAGCCTCCCAAAAACTGCCGTTCGGATTCGGCGTTAAACTGTAGGTCCCTTTCTCTTGTGCTAAAATTAGAAGCGCACAAGCCAAGAGATTGAGAGAGGCTCGGATTTGGCAAGCTAATTTTTACTAAGGCTAAAATCACGTTGTTATTGGTTTTCCATTACTTGGCTTTGGTATTCTTGTGGTCATTTCAGTAATTTCTCGTCAAAAGTTGAAATAATTTGGGAGAACTTTGAGGACACCCGGTGGGAAGACAATATGGCTAATATTGCAACAGAATCAGAACCACAACAACACTGAGACTCCAAGCCTCAGCACTTAACAAGCGAACAGAGAAAAGGAATTCTGTAGTTCTTCCGACAGAAAATTGCGTAGGAGAGCTATAAATGAAACATCAGCTAAATTTGATGTTTCAAGACTGACTGTTTCAAAAATTTGACAAAATGTACAGACACAATATCATTCGGATAATCTCAGTGCCGACGTTTCATCGAAACGAAAGAAAATTTCATTTGTTTATCACATTTAAGAACAAACCAAAATGAGAAATGTATATCATTAAAACAACCTTAAAAGTCAATCCTAATAGTCCTGTGGCGCAACTTAAAGTAACCAAAATTCATTATTTTTACTTGCATTTTGCCCACGGTTTTGCTTAGGCATAACTTAACAAACATACTTGCCTAAGCCTCAATCTATCTGAAACTCTCTTTAACACTCTCAAGTTGCAAAGGGCAGCCCATGACACAATAATTACAGGTACGGCGGTACCCTTACGACTAAGCACACACAAAAACAAAACCCAAACATGTAACATAATAACACTTAGAAAATAATCCTCCCCCTACAAAACAAGTTACCATATAAGTAACAGTAAATTGTAACATTTAGCTAGGTAACTAAATAAACTTACTATCCTTACAAAAAAAAAAAAAAAAACAGGTACGGCGGAGAAATTTTTTGAGTACTGAGCTTTTTCTTTTGCACCAAGAGGTCGCAAAGCACAAACGATTTGCGTACTTTTGAGCCCTTTTCTGAGGGCGTACACCGGCAGTCGCAACAGTCATTTGCGCGGCTCTCCCGACAGTCGGATCTACGCTCCGGAGCCGACCCAGGAATCAACCCCCTGGCCAAGGACTGTCAACCCACGGAAACGTGAAACAAGGTATGTACGCATCCCCGTCTTTTCCTCTTTTCTCCCCCTTGTCTTTTCTCACACTGAGCAGACAACACCGGCCTGTCTGCTCAGAACTCTCATCCTTCGCTCCGGTGACGTCGAGTCAAACCCAGGTCCTAGGACGTGGTGGTGCCCGATCAGCAAGGGCAATACAACAAGCAGAGGCTATTCTTTCGAATGCTCTGATTGTTTGCAATGGCTGCATTTAAAATGCTCCCGCCTAGCCAAACCCCGGGACTACTGTAGGCCATTCCATGGCCCCTGCTGCTCAAATCCAGCAGCCACTACAGTGATTGCAGCCAACGCACCACAGTCTTTGCCCCCACCCTCGCCACAGCAAAGTACTAGCGCACCAGCTCCACCACCAACAACTCCGGTGGCGTCACCGCCTTACACTAGGCTAAGAGCTGCGCGCAACATACAGCGGCGGCCGACAACACCAGGGCACCTGCAGACTCCTGCACCCACCGTAAATCCACCTACCACAACCACCACGCCCATAGCCAACCACACTATCCAGATACTCCACTGGAATTGCAACGGGCTGAGAGCTAAAATCACCGAGCTCACAGACTATATGACCCGCAAGAAGATACGGATATCAGCGGTCCAGGAAACAAAAGTCACCCCCAGGGCTCATATAGTTTCAGCAGGAGAGTATAACATTATAAGACAGGATATACAGCGAAACGCAGGTGGTGGACTGGCGTTCATCATCCACCAATCTATAAACTACAGACTCCTGCGCATGGACCTAGCCCCCGATGGACACATGGAAGCGCAAGGAATTGCCATCCTAGCCGGCGGCGTGTCCATCGATCTTATCAATGTCTATATTCCTCCTGTTGCAGCATGTTCCCCCGGATATCAACCTAACCTGACTCAACTGCTTACAGGTGATAACCGTATCATTATGGGCGACCACAACGCTCATCATGAAAGCTGGTTCTCTCTGCTTCGTAACGATCCCAGAGGAATCAGCATAGCAGAGCAGGTTAAGAACACCTCATTCGATAGTGTAAATCAGGACCAGCCTACCCGAATCACGCCAAACTGCAGCAGCTCGCCTGACATCACCATCGTCAGCTCCAACCTTCTGGCCATCTCTGAGTGGAGCGTGGACGTTGCTCTCAACTCCGACCATTTGCCCATCACCCTCACCCTTCACGGTGATGCCAAATTCGTGTCCTCCGAGAGAAAACTATACACGAATTTCTCGAAGGCAGATTGGACCGCTTTCACAGCGCTCACTGAAGAGCTTTTTGAGCAAACCCAGCCCGCCACTGATGTCACCTCAGGAGAAGTCACCTTCCGGAAAATCCTTACCGGTGCGGTGAAGCGACACATCCCAGCTGGAAGAATTCCTAGAATTCGCCCTGGCTTCCCAACAGAAGCCGCGGAAAAGGCTCGCATCCGTGATGCATTAAGAGCCGAAAATCCGGCAGATCCCCGCATCGAGCAAGCGAACGCTGACATCGCCAGAATTGTAAACCAGCACAGGAGAGAGAAATGGCTTGCACACCTGGACGAGTGTGAGATGGGCATAGCAAAGCTTTGGAAAACAATTGGGAACCTAACATCTGCTCCCAAACGGCAAGATCTTGCCGCCATTGCTTTCCAAGGCATGCCCAAACTCACCGCTGAGAATTGTGCCACCGGTTTCAACAGGCAATTCGTGGAGCATCCAAAGGACGTGAGCAAACCATATAGAGCCGTCCTCCGCCGGATCCGCAAACTTGCCCGAGAGCCGCTGGCACCCAACTTCACTGCAGAGGAGGTGGCTAATGCCATCAAACTTGCCAAAACGTCCAAGGCTGTGGGACCCGACGGGATCGCCACAATCATGCTGAAGAAGCTCGGTCAGAAAGGTGTGGAGTACCTCACCAATCTGTTCAATCTCAGCATGTCCAGCGTGGTCATCCCGGACATATGGAAAACGGGCAAAATCCTGCCTGTCCCCAAACCTGGAAAACCAACTGAACTGGGCACATCGTACAGGCCCATTACGCTGCTTGCTCCAGCGATAAAGATTCTGGAAGCTCTCATCCTACCCATCCTACAAGACCACCTCCCGCTAGCTAACCACCAACATGATTTCCGGAAAGGCCGTAGCACCAGCACAGCGCTCTGCGAAATCACCTCCACCATCGCAGAAGGGCTAAACTCCCCTAGTTCGCACAAGCGCACTGTGCTGGTTGCCCTAGACCTGTCAAAAGCCTTCGACACAGTTAATCATGCTATCCTACTCAAGGACATCGAAGGCACAGCGCTCCCGAACACACTCAAGCGCTGGGTAGCCAACTACCTGACAGGTCGACAGGCCTTTGTTGAGTTCCGTGACGCCCAATCGAAGTACAGGAAACTGAAGCAAGGAGTCCCCCAAGGTGGAGTTCTCTCCCCACTCCTCTTCCATTTTTATGTATCCGGTTTGCCAACACCACACCTGAAACTCAAACTAGTCAGCTATGCAGACGACTGCACCATCCTAGGATCGGACAGGGACTACAACAAGGTAGTTGAGAGTTTAAACTCCTACCTCCCAACTGTCTCAGCATATCTGGCTAGCCGAAATCGGTCGCTTTCCCCGGGAAAATCCAGCGCCACCTTATTCACTACGTGGACCAAGATAGTGAACGCCCAGCTCAACGTCACTGTGGATGGAGCCACAATTCCCACGAGCAAATACCCAAAAATATTGGGGGTGACGTTTGACAACCTGTTCTTCTTTGCGAGGTACTCGGAGAACACAAGCCGCAAAGTGAGAGAACGAAATAAGGCACTTAAGTCAATTGCTGGCAGCTTCTGGAAAAAAGAAAAGGAGACTCTACTGGTTACATACAAGGCCATTGGCCGTGCCCAGTTTGACTACGCTGCACCAGCATGGACAGCGGCACCCAGCGACACGCAATGGAGCAACCTCCAGCGAGCGCAAAATGCTGCCCTCCGCACCGTTACAGGGTGCCACACCATGACCCATGTAGACCACCTACATGAGGAGACCCGAATGTGTTGGCGTACGTGACCACTGTAATCCTACATGAGGACCTACATGAGGAGACCCGAATGTGTTGGCGTACGTGACCACTGTAATCTCCTGACCAAGCAGTTCCTAGCGAATGGTCTTGTGGCTGAGCATCCTAACCATCAGGCACTCCAAGTCCCGCTGCCCCCAAGAACCAGCAGGCAAGACTTGCGTCTACACCTGCCTGACGTGCTTGCTCAAACGGGAATCGCCACCACCATCACCACCACCGAAGCTAAGTTAGCGAGAGACGCCATTCATCAGAGGACAGTCACCGAAGCAATTCTCCACCTCACGCCAAACGTCGTCTTGGGAGGTAGGCCTCCACCTTTGAGCGACGCCGAAAAATCCCTGCCCAGAAGCACCCGGACGACCCTTGCGCAACTTCGATCTGGTTTCTTTGCCTCGCTAAGCAGCTACCTAGCAAGGATCAACCCGAAAATTGCAGACGTGTGTCCCAAATGCGGCCAAACCCCGCACGACACTAATCATCTTTTCAACAGCCCAGCTGATCCCACCAACCTTACACCGCACCACCTCTTGACTCAACCATCTCTTGTCGCAGCATTCCTCGGACTAGACCTGGGAGACTCGAACACACACACTCTTAACCCACTTTCTCATCATCCCCATTTCATTTTCTAAACTCTTCTCTCTAAACTTTCTTCCTATAACCCCCACAAAATGCGTACATTACTCTCGTCCACAGCCGTTACAACAACAACAGTCGTTAGCTCAGGTCTGCTTGCCTGTCCATAAGCATTTTTTAGTCGCATATTCGATCTAGAAGCGGACGCATTACTCGGTTATTAGAACTCTAAGCAAACGAGTTGTTAAGTTGCAAGCTGGAAGTTTCTTAAAACGTCCGGTCGTTCAGTCAAACTAGCCGACATTTTGGTCCAAGCACTCACCTTTTCGTTATCTCGTTCCGCAGAGGACACCTTAAAATTGATTAAAAATTGTTGTCTTTATTGGACTGTAAGGTAAAAGTAAAATGGCTCTAGTTGACACCGCCCCAAGGCTTGTCACGTTGACACAGACCCAAAGGGCCAAAGCCCAGCTTCTCTCAATCTCTTGGCTTGTGCGCTTCTAATTTTCGCACAAGAGAAAGGGACCTACAGGTTAACGCAGAATCCGAACGGCAGCTTGAGAAGCTTTTCGTGGCTAATTACTACAAAGCTGGGGCCAACAGCAGAGAGGCTTGACCGGGTGTTAAGTTTATTCAAAGAAAAAAACTTTTCATTAGATGTTCCGCGATAAAAGACGCTAATGGACATTCATAAGCACTCATGCTTTTGTTGTCCAAAAATATCTAATAGTTAATATTTAACTAAATTAAATTTTGATAAATTCAACGAATGCTACTGGCAAAAATGCCAACAACACCATGAGTCAGAGAGAACTCAATGCCCAAATGCTACAACAGCAAAACGATCGACGACTCTCCATAACACGCAACAACGCTTACTTTTCGATTGTGTCCCCCGACGCAACCACCACAAGCAAAGCGACCGTAAGCTCTCATACCCCTACTCCGACTTTGAGCTCCCAATGCCACACACCGCCCCCTAAGCCACCATTGACTAGCTTTTCGTCAAGTTCAACAACCACTACGGTAACGCTTACAACCGCTCAATCGACAAGCTCAACAACAACAACTGCAAGTATCCATACACCAACGTTCCCCGCTAACCTACTTTCAAAAATGTCAACTCAGCACGACCTCCCGCAAATACATACACAACGAAGTGCAACACCTACTACCCGTTCGTATGTGCAGACTGGCATCGATCGGTATGTACAAATAAATAAACGCAAATTAAGCCCGCAAAACAAAAAAAGCGGCAACACTCCAAAAATAAACATAACAAGCAATATATTTGTGGACAAACACCCCCCCACCGGGAACAGGTTCCAAATTTGGCCAACAGTCTGATGCTGAGTGTGTAGAAAAAGGCTCCAATGCCCCTACACCAAAGCATCCACCCATTTATATAAGGGATAGCAACTGTGCGGCCCTAGTCACAAAGCTTGTATCGCTAATAGGCAACAACAACTTTTATGTAACATCCGTCAACAAAGGCAATATATGCGAAACAAAGCTCCAAGTCAAAACCGACGAAAATTATCGATCAGTCGAAAAATGCCTAAGAGCTGAAAATAAAAGCTACTACACCTACCAACTAAAAAGTAGCAAGGGCCTACAGGTAGTAATCAAGGGCATTGAATCAAGCAGGTACACTGCAACGGAAGTCGCTTCTGCCTTGGAGGAAAAGAGATTCAAGGTCAAGTCCGCTATAAACTTAATAAACAGGGACAAAAAAACACAGCCACTATTCAAAGTTGAACTAAGCCCGGAAGACACAGCTCCAAAAAATAATGTAGTGCACCCAATTTACAAACTACCTTTCTTATTGCACCGCAGAATAACCGTAGAGGAGCCGCACAAACGCACAAATCCAGTGCAATGTACCAATTGCCAAGAATTTAAGCACACAAAAGCCTACTGCACCTTGCGATCAGTTTGTGTAGCATGCGGAGAGCTGCACAACACTGCCTCATGCCCTGCTAACAAGGAGGATCCATCTGTCAAAAAATGCAGTAACTGTGGAGGTAACCACACTGCAAACTACAGAGGTTGCCCAGTCTACAAAGATCTGAAGAGCAGGATTAATACGCGCACAGAATTTGCCCGATCCAATGGAAACCTTAATCAGTTCACACCCTCGCAGTCGACCCCTGGAGTCTTCTTCACCAAAGCTACGAGATCGACCTTTGCCCCAACGACTACAACCCAAGGTGTTTCTTTCGCAAGCGCCCTGAAACTAGAAAATGATAGACCCGCACCCATATCTACAGTTTCGCATGATATTCGAAGTGAGCCGACACTGCCATCAAAACAAGCGGAACAACCATCAAACTATAGTAGCTTAGAAACTATGTTTCTATCGTTACAGCAGACGCTGAAGGATTTTATGGTATATATGCAAAACGCTCGCTTCGCAACAATCCAAATAATGGCTCTCCTACGAGTTTCACTCTGGAATGCAAATGGCATTCCCCGCCACAAAGTGGAGATATCGTTATTTCTCCAAGACAATGAAATCGACATAATGCTTTTTGCAGAAACTCTCTTGACGGACCGATACAATTTTCAATTATCTGGGTATGCATTTTACGGCACAAATCACCCAGATGGCAAAGCCCATGGTGGCACTGGCATCCTCGTCAGAAGCCGCATCAAGCAATACCCACTATCAGGATTTTCGGAAAACTACCTGCAAGCCACATCGATATGTGAAGAGTCTAAACGAGGCAGTATCACTCTGTCCGCGGTTTACTGTCCCCCACGTTTCGCAATATCAGAAAATCATTTCCTAGATTTCTTTAATACACTTGGTCAACGCTTCTTGGCTGCGGGTGACTATAATTCGAAATATCCCCACTGGGGCTCCAGACTGACCAATCTCAAAGGGAAGCAACTCTACAGCGTACTCACGCGCGCATCAAACAAACTCGACTATGTATCTCCGGGAAGGCCTACATACTGGCCGGCAGATCCAAAGAAATTATCCGGTCTTATAGACTTTGCTATAACAAGAAAAGTTCCACAAAACTTGCTAACTGCAGAAGCCCTTGCTGACCTGTCGTCAGACCATTCTCCAATAATATTCACCCTTCTGGAGTGCCCTCATGTTAGAGAATATCCTCGGAGACTGACATCACACAAGACAAACTGGCTCAAATACAAAAAATATATCAGCAGTCACATCGAGCTGAGCCCAACCATAAACAGTGAAGAAGACATCGACAATTCAGTTCAAGCCCTCACCTCAATCATTACTGCCGCTGCTCATCACTCAAACCCCCAAACGACAACAACAGCACCTCAGCAAGATCGTAGATTGACAAACAGTTACATTGACCGGCTGGTCTCAGAAAAGCGGCGTGCAAGAAGAGAATGGCAAAGCCTTAGATCGCCAGCCGCAAAAAATCGTCTGAGACTTGCAGAACGCGAACGTCGCAAAGCACTCGAAGCCGAAGAACAGCTAGCACATAGCCGTTATATCGAAAAATTATCGCCTACAAGCACCAAATTTCCCCTATGGAGGGCACGCGCCAGCATAAAGCCACCTGCAAAGGTAGACACGCCTCTAAGAGATCAGACAGGAAGATGGGCCCGCAGCGAAGAAGAAAAGGCAACTGTCTTTGCACTTCACCTTAGAAATGTTTTCCAGCCAAATCCTCCAACCAATGGCTATGAACTTCCATTGGTTCCGACCGCCGCACAAACTGATCCAATCAAAGTTCATTCGCTAGAAATAAAAAATGCCATCGGAGAGCTAAATCCTAGAAAAGCTCCTGGACATGACCTTATTACACCTAAAATGATTATGGAACTTCCAAGTCCCGCCATTACATATATCTCAAGACTTTTCAATGCTGTTCTGCGATGTGGATACTTTCCAACTCAGTGGAGGAGGTCCACAATCATAATGATTCAGAAACCAGGAAAAGATAAAACACAAGCGTCATCATACAGACCCATTAGGCTGCTGCCTTGCCTGTCAAAACTATTTGAGAAGATCCTACTTAGTAAAATTGATGCCAATGCACAAAATATCATTCCCTCACATCAATTTGGGCTTAGAGCAAAGCACGGGACTATTGAGCAAGTCAACCGTTTAACTTCAGACATTCGGACTGCGTTTGAGCACCACGAATACTGCTCTGCAGTTTTCTTAGATGTTGCCCAAGCATTTGACCGCGTTTGGTTGGATGGTCTTATATTCAAGATAAGGACAATGCTTCCCCCAAATACTTACAAAGTATTAGAAAGTTACTTCAGTAACAGAGTATTTACAGTTCGTCAAAATGAGTACACAACGGAAGAGTTCACTATAGGAGCCGGAGTGCCGCAGGGTAGCGTACTCGGTCCTCTCCTATATGTAATGTACACTGCCGACATACCAACAGACCCTCGACTTACAATAAGTACTTTTGCGGATGATACGGCAATATTAAGCAGATCACGATGTCCAATTAACGCAACAAGTCTCCTGGCAAGCCACCTAGCTAATGTGGAAGAGTGGCTGGCCAACTGGCTCATAAAAATCAATGAGCAAAAGTGTAAACATGTGACGTTCACACTCAACGGAAGCACCTGTCCCCAGCTATCCTTAAATGCAACCCAGATCCCGCAATCAAACGATGTTGTATACCTAGGTGTGCACCTCGATAGAAGGCTCACATGGCGCAAACACATAGAGTCGAAAAAGCTTCAAATCAAGCTAAAGGCCAACAGCCTTCACTGGCTAATCAACTCCCGTTCCCCTCTTAAACTGGAATATAAAGTACTACTGACAATGACAATTTTCATATATTATAACTTTACAATGCTTAAGTGCTAAAAACAAACACTTAAAGGCTTGGTTTAAAACAGTCAGCCTTCCCTCTGTTGTATAAAAACAACATTTACATATTTAACGAAATGATTTAACGATACAATTTTAATATCCTATTCTTAAAGTAAATTTCAGACTCTGCTTATTATTTACAGACTTTAAAAATCCTAATTCATGACATTTTTTCTATATTTAATAGCCATCTCGGTGTAACTAGATAGATTATTCCATCCCATCCCCCGTTAAGGGCCAAAAGCACCTCTTCTTCGGTAAGAGTACAAGCATTCAAATATCTGCATCGAAATTCCCTCAGAACTGGACATCGTCCTACAAAATGCTGCATGTCCTCCTGCTCATTCATATTGCATAGAGAACAAATACCTCCATTTATAATCCTTCTTGGGCAGCTGTTTGACCATAAGAGATCTCCTCTGGCCTTCATTATCCAAGTTATCTCGTTTTGTTTGAAATACTCATTGCAGTATGAGGGCCCTATTGCAAAATTTAGATGTTTGTAGACCCTTGATGTACTTCCTGAAGCCTTGTTCATGTGTTGCTTGCGGTTGTCAGTTTTGATCGCGTTTAGGAGCCGAATATTTTCCTCAATCCAATTAGCATGCGAGTGGTCGTCTCCCAGTATTTGCCGATACGCGAACATTTCTGTTAGCCTCGCAAACCATCCCAAATTATTGGTCCTCATTTTATCGGCTGAAACATGCGGTAGTCTATAATCTTCAGTCTATAATCTTCATAAATTATTCTTGCCAAGTACTTGAGATGAAGTGTCAGACTATAGATGTGACCATCTTCTAGTCCTGCGTCGATTCCCAATATATAGTTCGGCGTGCTATCTGGCAGCTTGAGAATCCTTTTTAAGAAGTATCGTTTGTTTGTGTTTGTGTTATCGATATACAGGCCACCTCCTACGTGTTCGTGCAGATCATCTAGGTATAACGCAAATAGCAGCGGCGACATAAGACATCCTTGCTTTACTCCATTTATTGTTTGAAACTTCTCAGATAGCTCGTTTCCAGTCCAAACAGAGCAATACGTTTGCGAGTATACTTTTTCAATAAAATTAATTATTGTATATCAGGTGTTTGCGGGGTACTCGGTCAAAGGCTGCCTTAAAATCTAAAAAGTAAGCGTAGACTTTTTTTCTTTCTTCAAACTTTATGCGAACTATAGAAGCTAAGTTGAATATGTTGTCCATCGTTGAGTATCCGCGTCGGAAGCCTGCTTGGAATTCGTTCAGTTTATCGTGCTTTTCCACCCACTTTGATAATCTCGTCGACAATATACTCATCAAAAGCTTCGCTACGCAGTTCATAAACGAAATACCTCGGTAGTTCATCGGGTCATTAATATCTCCTTTTTTGTGTATTGGAAATATTATACTGTTGATGAAAGATTTATCCAAGACGTTGCTCTCAAACTCTCTGTTGTATAAAATTACCATTTGCGTAAGCATATCAATGGGCGCGTTTTTAAAGAACTCATACTGAACTCTGTCTTCTCCAGGAGCTTTGTTGGGCTTGGCTTTATTTAGTGCTGCCAATAGTTCCTCCATTGTTAAAGCTGCGTCTAAATCTGAGTCCTCGATATACATCGGTGCATACTGGAATTCCATGGTGTTTTGTTGAGGGTTGAGTAGATTATTGAAATGACTTCGGAAATCCCACGCAGCTATTTCAACACTCATTTTTGGACTGATTCCTCTTATTTCTCTGACTATCCTTCACCAGTCTTTGCTATCCTTTATGGAGATAATGCGTGCCTCAAGGTTCTGCTCATACTCTATTTTGCTTCTTCCGCATAACACTCTATATTCCTGTTGCGCCTTTGTGTAAATTCGATTGTCTTCTACTGTGTTTGTTCTTCTAAAATTATGCAATGCCGCAAACACTTCCTGCCTCTTCTTATAGCATTTGGAGTTAAACCATTTGTTATTAAAATTCGTTGAGAAACCTCCCTTGTTGTTCGGTGCTGCTTTTTAACTGCATTTAGAATATCCTCAATAGACAGTTCTTGTCTTTGAGCTTGAAGCACATTGACATGCTTCTGAACATTTTTCCTGTATTCTTCAGCTTTTTGTCGTTCCAGGGTAGCTTTGGCAGCAAGTTTGGCTTTCTTTCCAGTGTTGTCGAAACCGATAAAACAAATTTCAGCAGTATAGGCATGTGGTCTGACCAGATTTTGCTCTCCACCTCAAAGCTTATAACACGTTCTAATATCGCCCCGTCAACTGCACATATATCTATTACTGAGCTCCCGTTTCTGTTTATGAAGGTAAAATCTCTTTCTAAGTCGCCTTTTGTTCTGCCATTTAAAATTATCAGTCCTCTGTCATCTGCCAAATCCAGAAATTTTCATCCATTTGCATTCACCGTTTCATCTTTTGAGTTCCCAATATCCACGCCATTAATAAATGTTTCTAGCATGACATCGTCCAAATATTGTTGCTCGCAACCAATGCGAGCATTGGTATCACCAATCACGATTGCGTTTTCCACTTCACATTCAAATAACTCCTTTATCTGGTCTAGGTTTGCTGCCCAAGTTGCCGGTCTGAGGTACAGAGGTATAAAGGTGTATCTGCTGTTAGGAGTCTGGATCTGTATATGCTGGATTCCACAAAGTGTTTTATGACTGTGCCTAATACCCCTCTCTGCCAGCTTTCTGCCTTACACCCATAACCATACCGCCAATAGCTCGTCCGAAACGACTGCATCTGCTTGCTGGTTCCGAGTAGGTTATAAAGGCTTTAAATTGAGAAGCATAATTTTGAATTTGCTCCACATGCGTCTCCATTACGTCGCTTTGATCGATATATACGAAAAACTTCTATGTAATAACTTATTAGCTAGCCCATGGACATTGTAACCGTTGACTTTTAAAGCCGCCTTTGACAGGCCGATAAGGTCAAAGTTCTTTGAACCCCTACTTTTATGATGACGTTGAGAAGCACACAAAGCTCCGTCAAAATAGGTAAAGACCGCTCCGAGCCTTTCGATACCAAAAGAGGTTTTATATGATACCTTATCGTGCGACTTCTTTAATCTACTGATGGAGTACATACTGCGTCAGTGCCCAAATGCTAACAGAACGGGCACCATCTTTACCAGAGATAACATGCTACTTGCATATGCCGATGATATTGACATCATCGGCAAAAGCGAATCTGTGGTAAAAAAAAGGCGTTCTCAGAGATAGAGAAGCAGTCAAAACTTATGGGCTTAGCGGTAAATGAGGATAAGACGAAGTACCTACAATCAACGCCCAGTGAGTCTACGCTTGGACAATCTGTTGCAATGGGAGACTACAGCTTCCAGGTTGTTAAGGAATTTTTCTACCTCGGGACGACGATTACCAGCGACAACAACACCAGTCTGGAAATCCGAAGAAGAACTACTCTTGCAAACCGATGTTATTACGGGCTCAATAAGGAGTTTAAGAGCAGAGACCTCTCTCGAAAACGAAAATTGCGCTATACAGTCGCTTATCATCCCAGTCCTGCTATACGGCGCAGAAGCATGGACAATGACAAAAGAGGATGAGGCGGCAATTGGCGTGTTCGAGAGAAAAAGTTCTTCGGAGGATTTATGGACCTCTAAACGTTGGCGGCGAATTTCGCATCCGAATGAATCGCGAACTGTATGAGCTCTATGGGGACACTGACCTAGTCAAGCGCATAAAACAACAGCGTTTGCGCTGGATAGACATGTTACCCGTATGGATGATAACGCTCCAGCAAAGCGTGTACAATCGGCATGCGATAGAGTTGGGAGGCACTCCCCCGCCTGGTCGACCAAAGAGGAGATGGCGTGACCAGGTGCAGGGAGACATTGCGAAACTGGGAGTGTCCTTCTGGTGGAATGTCGCTCGGGACAGAGGTGGAGTGGCGGGGCATTAGTGGTAGCGGCCGAGACCGTAAAAACGGTTGTGATAGCCAAAGAAGAAGAAGAAGACATTGTAACCTAGGACATATATGATTATTACTTGGGACGGTACTGGTTCGTTTACAATATTAGAGAGGCATATATTCTTATTTAGTTTTTTTGAATGCTGCTCTTAGGAGTGCCTTTAAAATCTAGAGGCATGCCCTTGAACCATATATTTGCCAAAATTTCTGCTGCCCTTGATCTCCATTCCTTAGCTCCAGGTTAACGTCAAACTTTAGCCATTTTGTTCCACGAATCCTATCATTTCTTACGGCAATACAATGTGAATCATCCCTGGCTATTAGTTGTTTTTTAAGACCCATAAGTGCCCGCTTCTGTTGTTGTTTTTCATCGCTGAGGTCTCTCTCCACATAGATGGTCGTTCCAATCAATTTATTTGCATTTTTTAGCACTGCGTTAACAGACTTCGGAATCCATTTCTGCGACAACTCCCATTTGATTTTCCCTTTTATACATTGTGCGCGTCTCATTAATTTGAACATGGTTCAACTTAAGCTTCTCCCTGCATATCCGTTTTATCTCATCCTTTGGTTGGCCGTCGGCTTTGATTCCTCTGAAGACAAGATTCTTTCTTTTGGTGTGCTCAATGATCCTAATAAGCTCTTTATGATCAGCAGCTGCGGTACGTTTTATCTCTGCAATTTCAGATCTTAGAACATTATTTTCCTCCTTCAGCGTTTGTATTTGCATCGTGAATGCTCCAAACTGGTCTTTAATTTCAGCTACATCATCCTTCGTGGCCACATTTTTCAGCACCGCCATTAAATCGAGCATTGTGGGTTCACCAGGCGAAAATTCCAGTCGCCCTCTTTTGGTAGTCTGAGTTGGGGTACCCAAATTTTGCGGTGGGACTATTAGAGGGAGTGCGCATTACATTTCCTTTTCCGTTCATTTTGCAATTTGAATAGCGCGTCAATTTCTAAGATCGTAAATGGTTCGTGTCTTCGCTTTCCGCTGTTGCGTCTGTTGCATTATGATTTTTGCGTCTAACAGCCCAATGTAACTGCAGAACGACTGCACTTGTTGTAGTTGTCTCCCAAAAAGCAATAGAATGAGTATAGATTCTCACCGATGTAACGTTGTTGTTGGTAAAGGGGTGCCGTCTAATTGTAATTTTAGAAATACCAATATCTGCTCCAAGCCGCATTCCGTGTTGCCAACTCTGTGTCTCCTACTTGCTGCGATGGCGCCTCCTTTCGTATATCGATTGCTTATTTGTTTTGTATGGGTTTAAAGGTGATAACTTTGTAGGCAAACAGGAGCCCGACGCAAAACACAACCACTTCGATCAAAGATAACGATACTACTGTACAAAAGCATCATAAAGCCTGTCTGGACGTATGGCTCGCCTTTGCGAGCAGTGTGGACATCCTACAAAAATCATAGTCAAGAATTCTCAGAATCATCACTGGAGCGCGATGGTACATTCGCAATGAGTGTATCCACAACGATCTCAGCATCCCATTGGTCGAAACTGAAATAGAGCAACTTAAACAAAAATATTCTGAGAAGCTTCTTACCCACCCAAATCAACTTGCAAAATCTCTTTCCATGCTAGCAACGCACTCTCGTCTCAGGAGAAATGACCTACCAACCCAGCGACTGACTCGAAGGGCCGCAGAACACAAACTATCTCCAACAGGGGATGGTTTATAAAATAGTTTCTAGATATTCAGGTTTCTAGATTAAGATCTGAAAAATTATTGTTAGATTAAAAATTAAAAATGTTCCGAGGCGGGATCGAACCCACGACCTCTTGCACAGCGGTCGCGCACACTAGCCGCTAAGCCACCCGGCCACCCATTGGTCTGTAAAATGGTAAAAAAACGTCTTGACATAGCCCCAAAGGGCCTAAGCCGAGCTCCTCTCAATCTCTTAGCTTGTGTGCTAATTTCACATGAGCTGACGCCAACAGCAGTTAAGATGCCCAGTTGTGTAAGTTTTTTTCAAAGAAAAATCGTTTCATGCAGTCGTGTACACTAGGCGCTGAGCCACACCCAGCTCTTATTTGAACTACTCTTTGCAAAATAAACCAACAAAAAACTGATTAGTCAATCATCGTGAAACATTTGTTCGATCAACCAGCCTCCTTTGTGCTGTTGTGTGTCTCTGTTTAAAGGTATGCGTCAGCATAATGTGATCTCGAGCCGGCAAAAACTGCAGGTTTACTTAGTATGAAAGTCGTAAAAACAATCAAAAACAATGACTTCGTAAAATTTCCCTCCCCATTTCCTGTTTATCAATTTATTTATTCAACAAAGTTACTTTTGCCAAACATTATTGTTAAATTGTAAAGTTTATAGTCGGCAACCTTTCTAACTTTTAGAAGGATGTGTTTCGCTGGCTCGACGTCAAATAAAGAAGAGAACAGAAGTATGTGTTACGTTATCCGATATATTTCGGTTTCATCGGCAACCATCATAAGGACACTACACAACAATTTATCAATTAACAATTTTTTCCACATTTGAAAACAGAATTTAAAGGCAAAAAACTGAACATATTTTAGTTCATTATTTTACACCGTCTGTACCGTCTGGCGTGGAGTTTCATACTACTAGGGCCTTAATTGGCACATTTTTTGGACAACAGGTGCCTGTAAATGTGATTCATTCTGTTTTCGCCACCCTTTTCTGTGTCAGCTGTTTTGTAGTTCAGAGTTTATGGTCCGATTTATGTTGGGAAATTCTTGTTTTTAATTTCGATTTTGTTGTTCCAATGTATACCTTGTTGCAACTGCTCTCTACATTTCCATTGCATGGTTTCCTGTATATTACATTACTCCCATCCGATGTGGCTACTTTCTATTTCGTCCTATTATAAAAAGATTTTCACTGTGTTTGAGGGTTTGTGGGCTATATGTATATTTTGCTTATCGAAGCAGTCGGAATGGGCGAATCTTTCTGAAAGTTGAGAAACATGTGTAAGCGATCTGTATGATTTTGTTTGCTGTCCTGGTTTTGAGCTTCGTTTTCCGTTCTTGTCAATAAGTGATTTTATAATTCCCATTGGAAAGTCATTTTCCTTCAAAATTTCTTTTATTTCGGAAACAATTTTCTTGTGATTTTTTTCCAATTTGTCATATATTTCGTCACTTATGTTGAGCATCCGTTGTATACAGCCACGTGTTTCGAATGGTAGTTAATAATCCTTCCTGATGCTGTGGGCTTTTTGTACCACTTGATTTTCAGTTGGTTTATATGTGTGTTAGTTGTAGTGTCTAAATAGGGTAGTTTACCGTGTGTTTCTGGTTCCAAAGGGAATTTCGGATTCCTGTGGAATGAGTTAAGTGCGTCAAGAGTGTTTTGTACTTGGTCCTCCTTCGTAATGGCAACTAGGTCGTCTACATATTTTGTCAATAATCTTGGTGGCCGCTTAAGTTTCTTTATTGTGCTGTCCAGAAGTTCCTCCAGCACTATTTCAGCTATAACCGGGGATGCTGGAGATCCTATTAGCATACCATTTAATTGGGTATATATGTGGTCCTCAAATTTGAAATACCTATTTTCCACTATACAGAATTTCAAAATTTCCATAAAAAGCGTTTTGGGTATTTTTTGTCTTTAAATTCTGTTTTCAAATGGTAAAAAAATTGTTAATTGGTAAATTGTTTTGTAGTGTCCCTGATGATGGTTGCCGATGCTGCAACCGAAATATATTGGATAACGTAACACATACTTCTGTGTTTTTATTTGACCTCGAGCCAGCGAAACACAGAATTCTATTATTGTTAAATTTAAAAATATTATGTACAATTCAGAATGCTGAACATCGAATCAATCTAATTTACCAATCTAAAACGCTGTTTCTACGAATAAGAAAGTGGTCGTCGTTCGCCTCACCACAAATATAATAAAAGCTGATTAAAAACGTCTTTTGTGACAAAAACAATGCTGTGCCTGAATTTATAGTGCAGTATTGATATGTTACGAGAAGAAGATTGATATGTTACGAACCGTGCGATGAAGTCGTCCAGTAGCGGATCTAGTAGGGGGCTATAGATGATGTAAATTTTTGATTTCTGCAAATGTTTTGCTCCTTGCATATATTTTTGGTGAATAAAAATATTGGGCTCTGAGTGGGCTTCAGCCCATCCTGGATCCACAACTTAAGTCATCCTTGGGCATTAGCAACACCAGGTATTTTGAGAGAAAGAGTCGCTGTGAGTTGAGGTCCTTGGGTAAGACTCTTTTTAACCTTTTCATTTGACGTTCACCTTGAATTCTCCGTCTTCTTAACAACTTATTAGCCAGTTTGTTGGGGTGGTGAGATAGCTTGTCAGGGTATATGGCGGTCTGCTTGTTGCTAACATCTCCAACCATGGAAGCTCCAAGGTCCTTTTCAATATCTCTGGTTCTCAGGTACAATTCATCTCCCGTAATGAGTCTAAGGACTTTCGCCTGGGCCACTCTATCTTTCTCAGGTGAGACTTAGCCGCGATTCCATAAATCCCCATACTAAAGCCAGAATAGCCTTTTTAGATAAAGACTTTGTTCCTGAGTGACAGCTTGTTGTTGGAGTTCAGGAGCCACCCCAAACGCCGTGCTTTGGCATCCACTGCCTGAGCTGTAGCCTTGACATGGTGTTCAAAGGTCAGTCTTCAGTCCAGTGTCACCGTAAGGTATTTATGGGCTGCTTCATGCTCCATAAGCTGACCGTGCAAGAATACTTCCGGGCAGATGTCACGACGGGTGTTCTATGTTCTATCTAGCGGCCCAGTTGCTAAACTAATTCATGTACTCCTGAAGGGCATCTGTGGTTAAGTAAATGCTGTAGTAAATAAGTAAATAAAGTAAATAAATGTAGTAAATAAAGTAAATAAGTAAGTGCTTGTTGCGGGCAAGTTCGGCAATGTCGTCAGCAAATGTTGGGGTTTTCAAGCGGAATGCTACAGGCTCTGGGCATATCGTGAGTCAATAGGGAGTTTAGCATAGGACCTGCGGTACACCAGTCCGAATGGTTCTTGTTTGGTATTTCGCTCCGTCCAGTGCACCCTCAAAAGTTCTGTCCGCCAGGAAGCTCTTGATAAGCAGGTACAGTTGTGGCGGAAGAAGACTCATGATCCTCGAGAGCAGACCTTCGTGCCACACTTTTTCGAAGGCCTGCTGGATGTCAAGGTAAACTGCCACTACGTACTCTCTCCCGTCATGCCCTTCGAGGATGTAGTTAACCACTCGATGTAATTGTTCGGGAGTTCCATGGCTCAATCGGAAGCCAAATTAGAAATCGGGTATGGCTCTTCGAAGGATACAGCACTCGAAGATCTTTCCAAGGATGGATAGTAGGCTAATCGGCCGGAAGGAATCAAGGCAGAAGGGTGGTTTTCCATTTTTGTGGTAGATAACTATTCTGGCTTTCTTCCAGGGTGATGAGAAATAGCTCAGTCTTAGCGCCGCGTTAAAGATAAGCACCAAGAACAATATGGCTTGGTCTGGCAGAAGCTTCATTGTCCTGTTGTTAATGGGCGTATTCGGCAGATAAATCCGATTTACGATTTCTGATTCACGATTTGCGTTTGCTTAGAATTTTCAGCTGAATGATAATGATTGCTAAGCTTAGGTTATTTTCTGGATTTAGTATATTTGGTCAAAAATACATTCTTCTTCTTCTTCTTCTTTGGCATCGATGATAATAAGTTCATCACAACCGTTTTACGGTCCCTGCCGCTGCCACTAGTGCCCGCCACTCGCCTCTGTCCCGAGCGACTTTCCACCAGGAGGACACACCCAGCTCCGCAATAGCTTCCTACACCTGGTCACGCCATCTCCGCTTCGGTCGACCCCGCGGGGGATTGCCTCCTAACTTGTTCGCATTCCGACTGTCCACCCGTTTTTCTGGAGCGTAATCATCCATACGGGTAACATGGCCTATCCAGCGCAGCCGCTGCTGTTTGATGCGCTGGACAAGCTTAGTGTCCCCATAGAGCTCGTACAGTTCGCGATTCATTTGGATGCGAAATTCGCCGCCAACGTTTGGAGGTCCATAAATCCTCCGAAGAACTTTTCTCTCGAACACGCCAATTGCCGCCTCATCCTTTGATGAAATTGTCCATGCTTCTGCGCCGTATAGCAGGACTGGGATGATAAGTGTATTGTATAGCGCAATTTTCGTTTTCCGAGAGAGGGCTCTGCTCTTGAACTCCTTATTGAGCACGTAGTAACATCGGTTTTCAAGAGTAATTTTTTTCGGATTTCCAGACTGGTGTTGTTGTCGCTGGTTATCGTCGTTCCGAGGTAGACAAATTCCTTAACAACCTTGAAGTTGTAGTCTTCCATTGCAACAGATTGTCCAAGCGTAGACTCACTGTGCGTTGATAGTAGGTACTTCGTCTTATCCTCATTTACCGCTAAGACCATAAGTTTTGACTGCTTCTCTATCTCTGAGAACGTCCGTTTTAATGCAAAGCCGAACGTACTTTGCTGGAATACCAAAGGTAGACAGGGCTTCAAAGAACTTTGACCTTATCGGCGTGTCAAAGGCGGCTTTGTAGTCAACAAAAAGGTGGTGGGTGTCGATATTTCTCTCTTGGGTCTTCTCCAGGATTTGTCGCAATGTGAATATCTGGTCCGTGGTGGATTTGCCAGGTCTAAAGCCACACTGATAAGGTTCAATCAGTTCACTTATTCTCGGCTATAGACGTTCACATAGGATGCATGATAGATCCTTAAATGCGATGGGAAGGAGACTTATCCCGCGGTAATTGGCGCAAACCGAAGGGTCTCCTTTTTTAAATATTGGATAGAGTACACTTAGATTCCAATCTTCGGGCATGCTTTCTTCGGACCATACTCTGCATACTCTGCACCAACTCCTGTGCATGCACCTTACCAGCTCCTCACCGCCAACCTTGAACAATTCAGCAGGCAGCTCATCAGCGCCAGCAGTTTTGTTATTTCTTAGCCTTTTTATGGCTAACAAGACTTCATTATGGTCCGGCGGATCTATGTTATCGATTGGTGGTGTCGCTACTTCCCCAGAGGCGGCATTATGTTCGTCATCACCTCCCAGCAGGTTAGAGAAATAGTTTCTCCATTTGTCTAGTGCCACTTCCAGATTTCTGACCAGATTTCCGTGCTCGTCCTTGCATAGTGTGACTCTGGGCTTAAAACCTTCGGATAGTTGCTTAATCTTTTGGTAGAATTTTCGAGTCTCACTCCTTCTGAACAGCACTTCGACTTCCTCCCTCATGCGCTTTTCCTGCTCATTTTTCTTCCTTCTGAAAAGGCGCTTCTCCTCTCTCCTTTTCTCCCGGTATCTCTCATTAACAGCCCGCGTTGCTCCCGACTGCAGAGTTCTCCTGTAGGCAGCGTCTTTCTCTGCAGTAGCGCGGCGGCACTCATCATCGTACCATGACTGTTTTCGGGAGTTTTCGGCAAATCCGAGAATCTCCTTGGCAGCTGTACTCATAGAGTGTGAAATATGCTTCCACTGTTCGTCTACACCAGGAGGGACAGGTGGGGTTCCCCTGAGCAGCTGGGTGAGTTTTGCTGAGTAGGATTCGGATGTTGCAGCTTCTCAACGTTCAGCTTTCGGCGTGTGTTAGACTGTGCGGCATGTGCCACACTGAGCCGTGTGCGTACTTTGGCTGCAACAAGGTAGTGATCCGAGTCAATATTGGCTCCTCGGAGCGCACGTACGTCTAGAACACTCGAAGAGTGCCGTCCGTCTATCACAAAGTGATCAATATAGTTTCGTGTTGATTGACTATCAGGGGACTTCCAGGTCGCCTTGTGGACGCTGCGGTTTTCAAATCTGGTGCTTTTAATGACCATGTTCCGGCCCGCAGCGAAATCTATTAGCCTCTCTCCATTTTTGGAGGTTTCTTTGTGCAGGCTAAATCGGCCGATAGTCGAGCGATTAACTTCTTCTCTCCCAATTTTTGCGTTAAAGTCGCCTAGCATGTCGTGATCGGGGCAGCGCTCATATAGGTCTTCTAGGCGCTCATAGAATTCGTCTTTTTCCGAATCGTTCTTTCCTTCTGTCGGGGCGTGCGCACAGATAAGACTAATATTAAAATATTTTGCCTTACGGCAAGTCGCTTGTCAACTGGAGTAAAGATGATGACAGAGCGGCACAGCTTTGTTGACTGCAAAGCCGCAGCCAAACTCGTGCTTCGAATCTTGTCCACTGTAGTAGATCTTCCATGGGGCGTTGGTTTTGGATGTTACCTTCCTACACCCCTGTCCATTCCATCTTATTTCCTGAAGTGCTGTAATGTCCGATGAATGTTCCTCGAGGACATCCACCAGGTTGGAATCCGCGCGCTTTCTATTGAGGGTGCGAACATTCCAGGTGCATATCCTCAAATCGTGCTCCTTAAAACGTTTGCGTGGGTCGTCGTCGGGGGGGTCCGTGTCCGAGGCATTGTATTAGTTTTCATTGGCGGAAGGAAATAGACGCCTACCGGGTGTCAAGCCCAATGCGACGCCCTCTATTTGCCCTAGGGTAGGATCGCCGCACACGTTAGCCAGCAGCTTTGCGGATGCAACGCTCTGTTACCGGGGGTTACCACGTGGAGGTGAGTCGACTTGAGGCGCAGTAAGCTATATACGTCCCCATGACCACAGGAAAGTTCCTGCGTTTTAAAAAACTAATAAAAGTTGTTCGGTGACGCACAAATTCTATGTAAATTGCCCGCAAAAATTTAAAAACCCATAAAAAAATTTATTCAAGAGTGTGTTTTTTTAGAAATTTGGATAAGCTTGTCTGGGTTCTTCGATGAATTGAAGGAGCTTATTCTGATCCACTTTTGTAATTCGCCCATCGAAGTATTCAACTAATTTAACACCACTTCTGCGACATCGTTCACAACTTAAAGTTTTTAACAAATTTCTGCTCTGCCAGATATTCATGATCATCCGATTGACTTGAAATTTGGTTTGTAAGCAAAGAATGGGAAATAATTGGTATCGTATTTTCTCGATCTCGGAAAATCAAGAAAGTTCCCGGGAAATTCGAAATGCAAAAATCTGTTTTTCATCAATTGACTTCAAATTCGCTTTGTAACGATAGTAAGTGAATTAAATTGTGATGTAATATTCTGATGTTGGAAAATTTGACCAGGTGGTCGGTCTAGACTGCTAAAGGCGACATTGAATATTCAACATTTTTATTTTTGTTATCAGGAGCAAAAATAAATAAGTTCAAACCACAAACATTTAACAGCTGGCCTTGTGATTTGTTAACCGTAATAGCGAATCGGAAATTGAATTCGTCGTCGGAATCAGAACTTAAGGGCACAACTAGTGTGAAATTTTAAAAAAATCGATTTTTTTTTTCATATTTCGGTAGATTACACCTTTAAAAATAACATATTAAAATTTCAAATCGATATCTCAAATAGTTTTTGAGTTATAGCAATTTAAAGAGCAGCCGCTCGGCAGCTAGAGAGACGATCATTTTATCTTTAAACGCGTTTTTCTCGAAACAGCATTTTCCGAATTTGCTGCAGTGATTACTCAAAAACCAATGATCCGATCACTATCAAATTTTTTTAAAATGTTCTATATATAGTTCTCCGTACGATGAACTATCGGTTTTTGATTTGATCAAAAAATCGAATTTTGCAGCCAAAAAACGACCAAAATTTTGGGTAAAATTCGGTTTTTTTTTTAAACGCCGCCATATTGTCAATTTTTGATTTTTTTTTTATCGTAGTTCATTGTACAGACAATATTATCTAGTTTAACGAGAATTTTGTTTTTTTAAATTTCATCCACGGAGAAGGCCGGAATCACTGCAGCAGTGAAGGACCTTTTTTTTTCGAGCCGTTGGAGATCGTCTATAACTTAAAAAATATTTAATTTTTTTCTTCAAAAATTTCACTGTATATTCTTGAAACATGTATAAATATATTCTTAAAATTTTGAAATAATTGATAAAGTAGTTTTTTTAATAAAAATTCCCAAAAATCGCCTTTTTTTTAGGCCATCACACTAGTTGTGCCCCTTAACCTTTAAATTTTTCGTTGTAAGTCAGATTGGTCAGAAATTTTTTATCACCAAACGCGTTACATTGCATAGTTTTGGTTGGTTTAGGTTTCGAAACATGATGATTACCGTGCCAACTTTTAGTTGCAAATTGTGCGAAGGTAGGGCGTTAATAAACTCTGTTGGATAGGTGATGGCATCGTCCTCGTTTGTTACACAGTCGATAGATTTGAATTAATGCAGAGTACCAATTATCTGATTCTAAACTACAAAGTTTAAGTCTTCCACATCTTTTTTCTCCGCCAAAATTGCTCGCTCATTCAACCATTCATTATTTTTATGGTTAGCAATGACGTTCGGAAATACTTTTTTGATGAGCTCGTCTTTCTTCTTCTTCTTCTTTGGCCATCACAACCGTTTTACGGTCTCGGCCGCTGCCACTAATGCCCGCCACTCGCCTCTGTCCCGAGCGACATTCCACCAGGTGGACACTCCCAGCTTCGCAATATCTCCCTGCACCTGGTCACGCCATCTCCGCTTCGGTCGACCCTGCGGGGGAATGCCTCCCAACTCGATCGTATGCCGATTGTACACACGCTTTGCTGAAGCGTTATCATCCATACGGGTAACATGGCCTATCCAGCGCAGCCGCTGTTGTTTTATGCGCTTGACTAGGTCAGTGTCCCCATAGAGCTCATACAGTTCGCGATTCATTCGGATGCGAAATTCGCCGCCAACGTTTAGAGGTCCATAAATCCTCCGAAGAACTCTTCTCTCGAACACGCCAATTGCCGCCTCATCCTTTGATGAAATTGTCCTACTTCTGCGCCGTATAGCAGGACTGGGATGATAAGTGTATTGAATAGCGCAATTTTCGTTTTCCGAGAGAGGGCTCTGCTCTTGAACTCCTTATTGAGCACGTAGTAACATCGGTTTGCAAGTGTAATTCTTCTTCGGATTTCCAGACTGGTGTTGTGGTCGCTGGTTATCGTCGTTCCGAGGTAGGCAAAATCCTTAACAACCTTGAAGTTGTAGTCTGCCATTGCAACTGATTGTCCGAAGCGTAGACTCACTGCGCGTTGATTGTACGTACTTCGTCTTATCCTCATTTACCGCTAAGCCCATAAGTTTTGACTGCTTCTCTATCTCTGAGAACGCCCGTTTTACCACAGATTCGCTTTTGCCGATGATATCATCAGCATATGCAAGTTGCATGTTGTCTCTGGTTAAGATGTTTCCCGTTCCGTTAGCATTTGGGCACTGGCGCAGTATGTACTCCATCAGCAGAATAAAGAAGTCGCACGACAAGGTATCACCCTGCCTAAAACCTCTTTTGGTATCGAAAGGCTCGTAGCGGTCTTTTCCTATTTTGACGGAGCTTTGTGTGCTTCTCAACGTCATCATGCAAAGTCGAACGTACTTTGCTGGAATACCAAAGGTAGACAGGGCTTCAAAGAACTTTGACCTTATCGGCATGTCAAAGGCGGCTTTGTAGTCAACAAAAAGGTGGTGGGTGTCGAAATTTCTCTCTCGGGTCTTCCAGGATTTGTCGCAATGTGAATATCTGGTCCGTGGTGGATTTGCCAGGTCTAAAGCCACACTGATAAGGTTCAATCAGTTCACTTATTGTCGGCTATAGACGTTCACATAGGATGCATGATAGATCCTTAAATGCAATGGGAAGGAGACTTATCCCGCGGTAATTGGCGCAAACCGCAGGGTCTCCTTTTTTAAATATTGGACAGAGTACACTTAGATTCCAATCTTCGGGCATGCTTTCTTCGGACCATACTCTGCATACTCTGCACCAACTCCTGTGCATGCACCTTACCAGCTCCTCACCGCCAACCTCGAACAATTCAGCAGGCAGCTCATCAGCGCCAGCAGTTTTGTTATTTCTTAGCCTTTTTATGGCTAACAAGACTTCAATATGGTCCGGCGGATCTATGTTATCGATTGGTGGTGTCGCTACTTCCCCAGAGGCGGCATTATGTTGGTCATCACCTCCCAGCAGGTTAGAGAAATAGTTTCTCCATTTGTCTAGTGCCACTTCCAGATCTCTGACCAGATTTCCGTGCTTCCTTGCATAGTGTGACTCTGGGCTTAAAACCTTCGGATAGTTGCTTAATCTTTTGGTAGAATTTTCGAGTCTCACTCCTTCTGAACAGCACTTCGACTTCCTCCCTCATGCGCTTTTCCTGCTCATTTTTCTTTCTTCTGAAAATGCGCTTCTCCTCTCTCCTTTTTTCCCGGTATCGCTCCATAACAGCCCGCGTTGCTCCCGACTGCAGAGTTCTCCTGTAGGCAGCGTCTTTCTCTGCAGTAGCGCGGCGGCACTCATCATCGTACCATGACTGTTTTCGGGAGTTTTCGGCAAATCCGAGAATCTCCTTGGCAGCTGTACTCATAGAGTGTGAAATATGCTTCCACTGTTCGTCTACACCAGGAGGGACAGGTGGGGTTCCCCTGAGCAGCTGGGTGAGTTTTGCTGAGTAGGATTCGGATGTTGCAGCTTCCCAACGTTCAGCTTTCGGCGTGTGTTAGACTGTGCGGCATGTGCCACACTGAGCCGTGTGCGTACTTTGGCTGCAACAAGGTAGTGATCCGAGTCAATATTGGCTCCTCGGCGCGCACGTACGTCTAGAACACTCGAAGAGTGCCGTCCGTCTATCACAAAGTGATCAATATAGTTTCGTGTTGATTGGATATCAGGCCGCAGCATACATCTAGGTCACCCAGTGCTCATATAGCTCTTCCTGCTCATAGAATTCGTCTTTTTCCGAATCGTTCTTTCCTTCTGTCGGGGCGTGCGCACAGATAAGACTAATATTAAAATATTTTGCCTTAAGTCTGAGTACGGCAAGTCGCTTGTCAACTGGAGTAAAGATGATGACAGAGCGGCACAGTCTTTTTGTTTGACTAAAATACACACACACTGTACTCAATACTTTATATAAAATACACACTGCAACACTTTGTTACAATGTCTAAGACCCAATCACATTTCAAGTGCAGAGTAATATGATTCTCGTTGGGCACATAACACATTAACGCAGCGTCAGCATAACTGAAGATAGCCAGTGGTGCTGGCATATATGTGCATATACCATCCTCTCTTATATATATAATATATATGTGACGCAACCGCGTCGCTGTCGACTCAGTCGACAGCTTAATATAAAATCTGAACAAATATGTAAAACAGAATGAAATAAGAATTGAAGCGGCTCACAACGTGAAGCCCAATGACAAAAAGGTTGGACACATCAAATAAGTGTGTCCAATCATTAATAAAACCAAAATCAACTTAAACATCATATTGTATCTTATTGGGACGGGACCAGGACCTACGCTCAACATTACATGGCGACCGTGGACAGCGATGGACCTGAACACCTAATCAAAAAAAAAAAATTTTTCATCGATGGACCTGAATAACCGATATATTAAACCAACAGCAGCAGCAACAAAATAAGCAACAACAAAATAAGCAGCAACAAAAAGAAACAATTACAACAAATTGGAGCGCATCATCAAAAAAGTACGTAGCACAGTGAAAAACAAATAATAATCACTTGTCTAGACACCAACAACAAGAGCATATCGCTCTGGAAGACTCTGCTCCTGTCGAGCAAAAGGACGCCCCAACCCTACAAGAGGCTCTGGAGGCATGTCCCAACGATGGACCACGCCCACTCACAATAGCTGAGTACAGGGCACGCAACCAGCAAAAGAAGAAACCAAAAAAGAAGAGAGGCGGCAAAGAGCACAGGCTTCTGGAGGAACGACGACTAACAATTAACATGATTAAAGCAGCAAAAACCCAAAACGACAAGAAGATCTACCAAACCAAACTGAAGGAAATCAAGCGGACTCTGAAGAACTGGAGGTGTCCCAAATAAACTTTGCAGACGAGCGAAGAAACGCAAATAAGGCTGCAGTAATGCGGATGCCCTATTTTACCTTTAATTTTTAAATAACCTATAACAAGCGAATGAGTTCAATCTCTGCTTGGAAACACTAACCATTTTCATGCTAGGCTTTATACTAAAAACATATGGCTGGTATAGTTTTATATAGAGCACAAACATTGTAAACCAGTCACATGCCACTATCTAAACAAAAAAAAAAAAAAAACATAAATTCTTCCAATTCTAAAAAAAAAAAAAATTTTCATAGGCGAATATATATTGACAGAATTCTCAAAAATCAAAGAAAAAAAAATATTAACAATTTGAAAAAAAAAAAAAAGAAAAAAAAATTTCTTTTCCCTTCCCAAATAAAACAAACAAATTAAAAATCTTTTTTTCAAAAAAAAAAAAAAAAAAAAAAAAATTTTCTTTTTAAATTTTGATATTTTATCACCTTATTAATCATGGGTTGGTTCGGTTCAGACGACACCCAGGCCAAAGACAACACAGCCAACGTTGTCAATAACGTAAAAATAATTGATCACACAGATGATATACAATCTCTGTGGATTTTGCTACTAATTTTGACAATAGCCAGCGTAGGTCAATTTTTACTTACGATTTATGTAAAGCATAACAAAATTATAAAGAGGAGATACCTTAGTAGAGCAAACGATCTAGATAGGGTTTAAAATAAAAAAAAAAAAATAAGAAGAATGATTTTCCATACAATTATATTATGGAATGGCAATGTATTGCTAATCAAATAAATGACATTAGAACTAGGTTCCACAAATCTTATAAATGTTTAAACCAAAACAGAACCGTACAAGAAATAACGGTTAATAAACATGCAAATATATTAGTAGATTGCTTCAACCAAACCCGTCAACTAATATACGACCATCGGGATAAATTAACAAATAACCATTGGTCACAAGTGTCAAAAGTTTTAATAAAACTCAGATTAAATTTAGTATCTATCAAGACAAAGTTTAATCTAAATATACAAATTCCATCAGTTTTAAATACACCATCAAGTATAGAAATCAATGAAAAAGAAGAACTTCCTCAGATTGAAGAAACTGACGAAGACAAAGATGAAATATACATGGAATTAGAAGAAAACTGCATACATGATTTAACAATTCCAGCAGTACTAACATTACCTGAGTTGTCGGATCAAGATTCTGATTCGAACTCCAGTGTTATAGAACAAAAGCCCGCAACAATGACAGACACGTCAGCGGCCGACCGGGCATATATAAGGGAAATTGCCCAAGCAATCCCAGAATTTGATGGAAAGAAAATCCATTTGCAAAGATTTTTGACAGCAATTAAATTGGTTAACCTTACGAAGGGACCATATGAACAACTCGCAGTTGAAGTCATAAAATCTAAAATTATTGGCTCAACTCTTTATAAAATTCAAAATGATACCACAATTGATGCAATTATCCAAAAATTACAAGCAACAATTGTAGGAGAAACATCGGACGTTGTAAAAGCAAAAATGGCAAATGTATCCCAAAAAGGAAAGACTGCCACACAATTTACAAATGACATCGAAAATTTAAGAAAATTACTTGAATCGTCATATATCGATGAAGGACTAAGTGCAGAACATGCTGATACATTTAGTACTAAAGAAGCTATAAAGACTATGATCACAAACTGCGAACATGGTAAGCTTAAAACAATTCTGGAAGCAGGCACTTTCAAAACAATGAATGAAGCCATATCGAAATACATACATTGCAGTACAGAAATGACAGGCAATGCAAACTCAATACTGTACTCCCAAAGAGGACATAACTACCGAGGTAATAATTTCAGAGGTAATTACCGATGCAGAAACCGTGGTTACTATTCCAGAAATAACTACAACCAAAACTATAACCAAAACTATAACCAAAACTATAACCAAAACTATAACCAAAACCATAACCAAAACAACAGTAATGGCAGAGGTAGAGGTCAATACAGAGGAAACAACCGCCAAAACGGAGGTTACAATAATAATAATCGAAACGATAACCAACCAAATAACCGACAAAACAATAATGTCAGACATGCACAAAGCACGTCGGAAAACCAGCAAGCTCCCTTAAGCACTCAAAACCAATAAACGCAAAAGTTCACGCGATCAATCTCAGTTTAAATATTTTTATAAATATAAAAAATGAACACACAGGAAAAATATACACATTTTTAATAGATACAGGATCAGATATTTCAATAATAAAAGAAAATTCCGATATATTCAAAGATATCGACTACACTAATTTTACACAAATAACAGGAATAGGACAAGGTTCAACAAAATCACTTGGTCAAACATTTCTCGAATTGAGAACAGGTAACTTCATTATACCATATAACTTTCATATAGTACCAACTGATTTTCCAATACCAGGAAATGGAATTATTGGATTAGACTTCGTAAAAACTTTCAATTGTTTACTCGACTTTACTCCAGATAACGATTCATTAATACTAAGACCAAATAACCTACAATTATCAATACAAATACCAATTGTCCATAATACAGACAGCAACGAAATCGTTATTCCTTGTCGATCTGAAGTAATAAGAAAAATTACACTAAATGCAAAAGACGAAGAGATACTAATACCAAATCAAGAAATTCAAAAAGGTATTTTTATTGCAAATACAATCTTCAATACAAAGAATGCTTTCGTTCGCATATTAAATACAACGAACAAAACTCAAGTACTAAAATTAGACAAACTTCAATATGAATCACTTCAAAACTATGAAATATCACAGATAAATGATCCACAAAGAAAAGAATTTCAGTTAAAGAAGAACTTCCCGTCTCAATACAAAGACGTTTTGACAGAATTGTGTTCAAAATATACAGACATATTCGGATTGGAAACAGAACCAATCACAACAAATAACTTCTATGACCAAAAATTGAGATTGAAAGATGATGAACCGGTTTACATAAAAAATTACAGAAACGCCCATAGTCAAAAAGACGAAATTGTAAGGCAAGTTGAGAAATTAATAAAAGATAACATCGTAGAACCATCAGTCTCCGAATACAACAGCTTTTAGTTCCAAAAAAATCATTAAATGATTCAAACACAAAAAGATGGCGTTTAGTGGTTGATTATCGCCAGATCAATAAGAAGCTATTAGCAGATAAATTCCCATTACCAAGAATAGACGATGTTCTAGACCAATTGGGAAGAGCTAAATATTTTTCATGTTTAGATTTAATGTCCGGATTCCATCAGATCGAATTAAACAAAGATTCAAGAAACATTACTTCATTTTCAACTAGCAACGGATCTTATCGTTTCACACGATTACCATACGGATTAAAAATAGCACCAAATTCCTTTCAAAAAATGATGACAATAGCATTGTCAGGATTAAATCCATCTCAAGCGTTCCTTTATATGGACGACTTAATTGTCATCGGTTGCTCAGAAAATCACATGCTAAAAAATTTAATTGATGTATTTGACTTGTGTAGAAAACATAATTTAAAACTACATCCCGAAAAATGTACATTCTTCATGCATGAAGTTACATTTCTAGGCCATAAATGCACTAGTCAAGGAATTTTACCTGATGACAAAAAGTATGAAGTCATAAAAAATTACCCAGTTCCTACTGACGCAGACAGTGCTAGAAGATTTATTGCATTTTGTAATTATTATCGTAGATTTATTAAAAACTTCGCGGATTATTCCCGCCATATTACACACCTATGTAAGAAAAATGTTAAGTTTGAATGGACACCCCAATGCCAAGAAGCATTTGATTATTTAAAAGAAAAATTAATGTCTCCGACATTACTACAATATCCAGATTTTTCCAAAGAATTTTGTATAATTACGGATGCAAGTAAACAAGCTTGTGGAGCTGTATTAACTCAAGAAAGCAACGGATTACAACTCCCAGTTGCATATGCTTCACGATCATTTACCAAAGGTGAATCTAATAAAAACACCACAGAACAAGAATTAACCGCAATACATTGGGCAATAAATTATTTCAGACCATATATATATGGAGAACACTTTGTAGTTAAAACAGATCATAGACCCCTTACATTTCTATTTTCAATGACAAATCCAAGCTCAAAATTAACAAGAATGAGACTTGACTTGGAAGAATACCAATTTACGGTTGAGTATCTTAAGGGAAAAGACAATCATGTTGCAGATGCGTTATCAAGAATAACCATCGATCAACTTAAAGAAATTACAAACCAAATCCTAAAAGTCACTACAAGAAGCGAAAGTAGACAGAAAAAATCCTGCGCAGGAATAGATTCGGAAATGAGCAAGCAACCGATCACTTCGAAGCCCAAAATATATAACGTCATTCGAAATGAAGATGTTAAAAAGGTAGTGACCTTGCAAGTAAATTTATTAAAATGTTCTTTCAAAAAAAAAGTAATTGCAAGAATTAATGTTGATGACCTATATACTAATGGAGTTTTTGATTTAGATCAATTTTTCCAAAGGCTTGAAAAAGATGCCGGTATACATGGAATTACTCAACTAAAAATGGCACCGTGTGAAGAAATCTTTGATCACGTATCAATTGATTCTTTTAAAAATATGGGCAATAAAATACTAACAAATCTTAGAGTAGCGCTACTCCAGCCGGTGACCACAATAAAAAATGAAAATAAAAAACAAATCGAAGAAATAATGTCTACATACCATGATAGTCCAATTCAAGGAGGACATACAGGAATAACAAAAACGACGTCGAAAATAAAACGTTATTTCTATTGGAAAAACATGTCACGAGATATAAAATCATACGTGAGAAAATGTCCAAAATGTCAAAAAAGTAAAATTACTACTCATACTAAAACACCTTTGACAATATCTGAAAGTCCATTAATGGCATTTGATAGAGTAATAGTGGACACGATCGGTCCATTACCAAAATCAGAACAAGGAAACGAATATGCTATCACTTTAATTTGTGACTTAACAAAATACCTTGTTGCCATACCCATTCCTGACAAAAGTGCTCACACAGTAGCAAAAGCAATATTTGAATCTTTTATTCTAAAGTACGGTCCGATGAAGACGTTCATTACGGACATGGGAACAGAATATAAGAATTCAATTATCAAAGATTTATGTAAATACCTTGGTATTCAAAACATAACATCAACAGCATACCATCACCAGACTTTAGGAACTGTGGAAAGAAGCCATAGAACATTCAACGAATACATTCCTTCTTATATATCTGTTGACAAATCTGATTGGGATGTTTGGTTAATATACTTTGTATATTGTTTTAACACAACACCATCCACAACACATGATTACTGTCCATATGAATTAGTATTTAGCAGGAAACCAAGCATAAATAAATCATTTAACAGCACAGACAATCATATTAACCCATTATATAATTTAGATGACTATGCGAAAGAGTCAAAGTATAGATTAGAATTAGCATATAACCGAGCTAGAATTATACTAGAAGAAAATAAGAGGAAAAACAAAGAATTATATGATTCGAAAGTAAAAGATATAAATTTATCAATAGGAGATAAAGTTTTATTAAAAAACGAGGCAGGTCATAAATTAGATTTCCAGTATACTGGACCATATAAAGTAGAAAAGATAGAAGATAGAGACAATATAATCATTTCAGATAATAAGAATAAAAAGCAAATAGTTCATAAAGATAGGCTAAAAATTTTTATTTCCATAAAATATCAATTTAATAAAACATACATTTAATTCAATATCAATTTAATATAAAAAAAAAAAAATATATATATATAATTTGTTTATTTTATTCATTTATCAAATTACTATATAAAGTCTTAAATACAAAAAATTTTTATATTACACTTTTTATATCACTTTTCACTTTAATTGCACATTTTTCTTCTACAAATATATATTCGCACCATAAAAAAAAAAAAAAAATGTAGTAATAATAATCTTATCAAAATAACTTCATCCTATTACGTTATTTTTCAAAAGGAGGGAGATGTAATATGCACACATATAGAGTACACACTGTACTCAATACTTTATATAAAATACACACTGCAACACTTTGTTACAATGTCTAAGACCCAAGCACATTTCAAGTGCAGAGTAATATGATTCTCGTTGGGCACATAACACATTAACGCAGCGTCAGCATAACTGAAGATAGCCAGTGGCGCTGGCATATATGTGCATATACCATCCTCTCTTATATATATAATATATATGTGACGCAACCGCGTCGCTGTCGACTCAGTCGACAGCTTAATATAAAATCTGAACAAATATGTAAAACAGAATGAAATAAGAATTGAAGCGGCTCACAACGTGAAGCCCAATGACAAAAAGGTTGGACACATCAAATATGTGTGTCCAATCATTAATAAAACCAAACTTAAACATCATATTGTATCTTATTGGGACGGGACCAGGACCTACGCTCAACCTACCGGCTGTCAAGCCCAATGCGACGCCCTCTATTTGCCCTAGGGTAGGATCGCCGCACACGTTAGCTAGCAGCTTTGCGGATGGAACGCTCTGTTACCGGGGGTTACCACGTGGAGGTGTAAGTCGACTTGAGGCGCAGTAAGCTATATACGTCCCCATGACCACAGGAAAGTTCCTGTCTTCCGGAGAAGCCCAAGCTCGTCTTTCGATGAGACGAAATTGCAAAAATTCGGTGGAAATGAAATCAGTCTGCTCGATTCATAGACAGGGACACGACCATTACCTTTATTCAGCAATTGCTTGGAAAAATCTTGAGCAGGTGGATCGTTCTGGAATTCAACTCTCATGTTAGCTGACAGCTGAAGATTCTTTACATAGCTCCACAGATTGGATGATTTGAGGCAAGAGTTTTTTTGATCGGCAGGAGTCGACCTTCGAATGACTGGCAGTGTTCGGCGGAAATCGCCAGACAGTAAAATTATTGCGCCTCCAAAACAACTAGAGTCATTGCGCAGATCTTTTAATGAATGCCCAATTGCTTCCAATGCGCGCTTGTGCGCCATTGTGCACTTGTCCCAAATGAGAATTTGCAGATGCAAATACTTTGGTCATTGCCGAGTGTTTCACAATGTTACATGTCGGTTGTTCAATAGTTTGAAAGTATAACAAAATGAGCTGTACGACATCTTTCTAACAATGTGGCCCCTATTCCAGAAGAAGCAACTGCTACCGCAATGTCGGATCTCGCACGAACAGTGGCCAAAATCAATGACATGAGAAATGTCTTCCTAGTTTCACTGGGGGAATCCAAGACAAATAAGCCACCATTTCCATCATGAATTATTGTCTTCATTAATGTTCAACAGGGGTACATTCGTTTGAACTGATTGGTGTATTCATGTCGATCATATTCAAGATCACGCTCCAATTCTCTATTGAATGCATCATTCACTCCACTATCTGGCGCAGGCATTTCTAACCTGACAAACAAACTGCCGCACATAACGTAACACATGTCTTCAATCAAGAGCAAAGCCTGGTTATGCATCTCCTCATTCGTCTCAAGATCGGGATTTCTGCATGTCGAAATGATGATAGCAAATAATGTGTGTATCCGACTTGGAGATTCAGATATTCAGACATCTCCTCATTCGTCTCAAGATCGGGATTTCTGCATGTCGAAATGATGATAGCAAATAATGTGTGTATCCGACTTGGAGATTCAGATATAATTACTTCAGCGATTGTCGTGTCCCATTTATGTATTTATTAAGTTTGCACCTAAAATATTGCGAAATTTGCAAATTTTTATTTTGAGCCATGATTCTTATGAAGATTTGAGAGACGGTAACTGTAGAAGGGTAAATATAAGGTTAATTTTCTTATGAGTTTAGATTATAATGAAAACGGGGAAATAGGAGACGAAGATCGAACGGAAAACAGCAATATTTGCAAAATTGTAAAAGAGAGCGTAGGTTAAAGTCGGTCCTGCTCGACTTCGATATACCCGTTACTCAGGGAAATAATGTTGTATAGCCTTCCTTTATGTTTGTTAACAGAGCATTAACATTAATGTGAACATTTCAACATTATGAAAGCAAGCAGCGCATTCTGCGCCCAAACGTATGCAACTATTTTTAACTTGTAAATAACTCTGGCATTTATTATTCGATTTTTATGAAAGTTTCAGATATTGTTGATATTGGGCACATACTACACTACAAAATATGAGTTTGAAATCTTTAAAATTGTTGGAGTTATTCATCATTTTTAATTGTAAGGGCGAGGGGGCGTGGCCAAAATTTGAAATAAACTTGATCTGCGTACAGACAATAGGAGTCTACATAAAAAAATTTGGTCGCTCTAGCTCTTCTAGTCTCGAGATATAGGTGTTCACACATACAAACGGACAGACGGACATGGCTATATCGACACGGCTGTTGATGCTGATCAAGAATATATATACTTTATGGGGTCGGAGATGCTTCCTTCTGCCTGTTACATACACTCGCACGACTTTAGTATAAGCTTTTTATCCTACGAGCAAGCTCTGGTTGCTTGCTGCACGATCTCTTCCATCACGAATGACCATCACTTTAGTCTTATCGGTATTTATTAGTAGGTTACAATGTTGGCAATACGAATAGAGCGAGTAAATCATCTCCTGCAGTTTGAGAGGCGAGTCTGCATTATCACCCTTAGTCCAGTCAAGTTAGACAAAAAAAGGGCATATTCATGCATAAAGTATAGCCCAGCCAGATTTTTGATATGTAGAAGGGGACTGTCTATAAGGCTTAAGTTAAATTTTGTGTCAATTTTTGGCATTGGGAACGGCCGCTATATTGCAAATCGCGAATTGGTCCATATCTCAGAAGCTATTGCTTTTAGACAACAATTTTCAAAGACAAAGTTATAGATAATTACTTTACCTTTCTTTTTTGTTTTCTCAAATTTTCTTGTTTTCGGTGCTACGCACAATTGTCTCATAATATCAATAAAACAGCTTTCACATATTACATTTAGCTTTGCGACAAATTAGCTTCACAAACTTTGAATCGACCCGTTTTTTTTGCCTGTGTTTTTTGCCAGTTCGACAAAATCAACCTTTTTTGAAATACCCGGTTATGACCCTTAAATTCTGATAGATGGGACTTTTGTGAGCATCACCTCTTCCCCAGTTTTTTAACTGAACCATTGGTTCGCGTACTTTGGGTATTGTTTATGGTTCATGATAAAAATCTCCAATATTTAGGAAATGCAGACAGGGACATTGGGAAACGCAATACCAAAAATTCTCTCTGATTTTTGTATAAAAGCAATTGTTTTTTAGATATTGACCAATTCGCGTTCTACATTATAGAGGCCGTTCCCAATGCTACAAATTGACACAAACTTGAACTTAAGCCTTTTAGACGGTCCCCTACCACATTTCAAAAATCTAGCTGGTCTATATTTAATGCATCGAAAAATTCTAACTTACTGGACTACATGTCATTAGCGTACATTAAAATACCTCCAGGAACAGCATTCGTTATGACGTTGATATAAATCGAAAAAAGCAATGGACTGGGTAGAATCATTGTTTAACCCCTGTGTTGTTCCAAACCAATTTATAATATAAATTAAATGACCGGACAACTCTACAGTTGACTTTATGCTGGGAGGAAAAAGCAATGGACTGAGTAGGAATCATTCTTTAACCCCTGTGTTGTTGCCAAACCAATTTATAATATAAATAAAATGACCTGGACAACTCTACAGTTGACTATTGTTGCTGGGAGGAGCTTGGCAGCGATGTGTGAAGGATATGGCAGTAAACGGAGACATGAATGTGTTATAGTTACATCTATGTTTTATCATGTCTCCGTTTATTGCCATATCATTCACACATCGATGCCAAGCACATGTTTTATTATGTCAATTGTAGATTGCCCTGACCTCCTTTAAATGTGAACTCTCCAGCGGGTCATCTATAAATATAAAACTGTTCAACCTGACTGACTGACTGGTGACCGTCGCACAGCCTAAACGGTAAGAGCTAGAGGGCTGAAAATTAGACAGGAGATTCCTTAGGTGGTAAAAGTGCGTACTAAGACGGGGTTTTGGAAAATTCCACCCGGAAATGCCGGAAGCGTCGGAAAAGTTTGTATGGGGAAAATTAGGGTAGTATAAGAAATAACGATAACGGTAACGGTAACTCGGGCTGCCATTTTTCATTGTAATGGTTTGTGTGCGGGACCTGGACCTAGACCTGGTCATGGAGGTGGACCTGTAAGTGGACCTGGAGGTGGAAAATGGTTCAAAAATCGGTAAAACTTTGGGTATTGGTTAGACGCTTGCCCGGGAAGGTTTCTAAGTAGAAGAAATGGGCGGGATATGGTGGACAAACCGCGATATTGGGCAAATTTTTAATTTCGGTGAAGCTTAGTGGAATAGGGGACGCCGGGAAGGTTTCTAAGTTGAAGAAATGGAAATTTAAAAAATTATAGCGTTCATCGGATTGCAATGCAACTTTGAGGAATGGCTGGAGAATCGGTGGAAAATAAGCTTTATAAGCTATAAATTTTAAAAGTCCACCACCACCAAGATCGGAAAAGTCAGGAGAGACTTTATTTTTAAACGCGGGCGGGGCATAACAGTTAATCTCTGCTTTGAGCCGATGTATGTAAGATACGTCCAAATATTTTCCAATTTGTGAAATTCACCCCAAATCGGAAAAGAAAACTGATACCGATATCGCTTAAAGTAGCTTAACTGAAGGCGGCGTAGCGAAGCAAGCCGGGCTATTTGCTAGTTTATTTATGGTCGGTTATTGATAAAGTCTCTGGCAAGTTTTTATCAAAACTGCAATGGCACCAATATGTAGAACCTCCCATAGAAAAAATCGATTCATATATAATTAACCAATCAATGAAGGAGCCCCTTCTGGTTTGTCAACGAAAACAACAGAGGTACACACAAAAAAATCTGAGGGTATATTTAACAATATCGTTAGTAAGAATGCGCAAACCCACAAAGTTGGTAAAATGAACCAAATTTTACAGTAACTATCACGTAAAGCTTTACGCAAAGAGAACTATTGCAATAGTAAATTAATCCGAAAATATCGTTTAGAAATGCGTCAACCCACAAAATTTTTTATATATACCTATGTTTACAGTAAGTAGCATTTCTTACTATGTACACTAGGGTTTTTTTAAGGGCAAAATTGAAATTTAGTAACGTCGCCTCCTAGAAAGGTTCCTTTTTGTATTATAGTTAATAAAATTTGAAACAAAAGAAAAAAACTTTTTTAATGGACGCGACGAGGCCAAAGTTTGCTTCAAAATTTAAGTATACGCCCCGAATTCTACATCGAATTTTCAACAATAAGATCTGTCCTACATGGGTCGAGATGTCACTCTTGAAATTATGGCAAGGTATTCGATTTTGTTAAACAAAATTTCTCAATTTTGTCATAAGATCGACAGTCGACTACTTTAACATGCCGACTTTCGTGCTTACTACGAGAGTAAGAGGTACCGGGTTCCAGGCAGGGAACATTATTTATTTATTTTTTTTTTAAATTTTATTTAGCAAGTAAAAAATCGTACTAAAACATGCCCAATCAAAAATGTCGCACAAAATTTTCATTGCCGCATTAAAGTCGCCAATCATTATGATATCTGGCAGATCCAATTCTTGTATGCTATCAAACAACTTTTCATGGTCCATCTGCCAGTGATTGCAATTGTGGTTGGTGGGAATTATACAGTAGCTTTCTGTT